>QLNU02015359.1:1104917-1116615 GCA_006491805.2 Dysdera silvatica | reverse complement strand
GCTTCGCGACTTGTGACCATTTCCATTACATTCGATGTGCGCTGCCTGAATCAGTAAACGATGAAAGGAGAATTCATTTTTCCTGCAAAAACAAAATCGCAGAATGCTCATCATTTGGTAATTACCAAAAAGTATAATCCATCTAAAATTATTAAAAACAAAAAAAAACAGGGTTCAGGCATGACTTCCTGACAATGTGACACGCAGGGTGCGAATTAACGTGGGGGGAATGGGGGGGATTTTCCCGGCTCAAAGTTAGTTTCCCGGCTCAAAGATTTCCCCGACTGAAAATTTAAGCTCGGCAAAAAAATTTAATTAATTTCCCTCCCAGGGACGATCCCCCCCCCGCCCCCCACTCCATGACATTAGAAAAAAACAGTATTCACATTCTTTCTTTCATTTTTTTCTCCCACAATAATTTTTTTATTTTTGAAGTTTTGGTGATTTTTGAGTGATATCACTGGTCCTGGTGAAGGCAGGATGGGTGGAGGAGAGGGAAGTTGGGAAAGAGCTAGATAGGGCCCATTTGGAAATAGAAGAGAAGGCTAATAAAATAACGGCAATTATTCCCTAAGGGAATAGAGGTGTACTTCTCAGGGAACATCGGATATCCCTTTGATATTCGAAGTAGCCGCTAATTGTTGGCAGGCTGATTGTACGGCGGTTGCAAACATCTTGTCTGATAAAAACACGTGAACCCTATCTTGTGAATATAATCTGATTGTTTCCGAAAGCAATATAAACCGACTTCGGAAGAGCGATTGACAGACGGTTGGCGATAATATAGATGGTGAATTTTAGCATTCCATTTTGAAAGTCGGACATTGGAAGAGGAAGAAGGCCAAAACGAAGAGGAGTGAGAGAAAGTGAGTCCGGTGACGGAAGTACCACCCAATGTAAAACAGCGCACTTTGACTCCTGTTGAACAAAATAAAGTAAGCTGACGTATCTTTTCAAATTATCATTTAAAATCACTGTGAAAATTGAATATCGGTATTATAATGGTATAACGTTTTTCCGTCGTAATAGCAAGACTTTAGGCAGTAAATATCATGAGGAATTAAATAGTGGGTTTTTATGAGGCCTTTTATAATCAAAAGAATGAGCCTAAAATATTTTTCGGGTGAGTGAGTGAATATGGGGACGGAAGGGATGGGTAAGTAAATGATATGAAACATCGACGCAATGATTACAAATTATGCTTACTTTGACACAAATATGTGGATTATTTAAGCCACTATAACAAAGTGGCAGCTCAGCCCTTTTCACCAAGGCCCATTGGACGCAAAGAGTAAAGCTTAAAAGAACCCCACAGCGCCCCCCACCCTATGATTTAAATTTCCATTGGTACAAATAAAACGCATCAATTTGATGCGTTCGAAATAGGTTTTCATTTTGTCTACTTTAAATTTTCAGACCGAATGTCGATTACCAATGAATCACGATTACATGGTACAGAACGTACATTGCCTCTTTATAGCGTCTACTGTCTTTAAAACACTAATAGTTCAGTGTTAGTGGTGGAAAACATAACATCGTAATTCGTATTTCATACAAGTGCAGGATAGATCCTAAATTTGAAAATAAACGATAACGTAGAATTAAAAAACAATATGACGAGTTAGCTTCAGATTTTTTGTTTGATAATAGCGATCAATTTTTTAAAGTCAGTGTTTTTTACTATGTTTTAGGCAAAATTATAATGCAAATTAAAAGTCGTTTTGAAATCATGAAATTAGTAAAAAAATATTTTGTAATATTAGAACAGAAAAAATAATATGTCAAATGCTGAATTGCTAAGTGAGTGTGAAAATCTCATAAAAGAGTATTCATCTGTATTCTCGTCCCAACTGCCCATTTACTATTGTAATTTAATCACGCTTGTCAAACAGGATTTAATGGCAGACATGTCTATTAGATAATTTTTTTGTTTGCTAATTACAAAATGTAATGGTCTACTTGTAGAAAGTGACTTTTCGGAAATTTTAAACTTTATTCTATTTTTTACCCTACCCGTGTCAGCTGCCTCTGCCAAAAGATCATTTAGTAAATTACGAATAATAAAAGTTTACAAAAGAAATACTATTGGTCAAAGTAGAACGTGCATTATTGGCTATTGAGACTTAACACATGTCAGTAAAATGGTTTTGAAAGATATTTTCAATAATTTCGCAAAAATAAAGGAGCAAAAAGCAAGGTTTTTTTACATTTATTTGTTTTAAAGTTTCGTTGTATTTATATTTAGTTGTAGTATTATAATTTTATTTTTGTCAAATTGAATGTAATAAATAGTAGTATACAGCAAAAGTCATTTATAACGATGCTGGTTATAACGACTAACCGCATATAATGACGGAATTTTTACAAGAAGTTTGGTTTGCTATTCTACTCCATATTAAATATATTGGTTATAACGACATCGTATATAACGACGAAACCTGCTATAACGACAGAAATTTGGTAGTCCACGTAGATTCTAAGTAGGGATATAATGACGTGACTTGACAGTCATAAATCGGAACCAAGTGGATTAGTTATCGAAATTGAAGGTTAGTTATCAAAATTTAAGCGTTATTCTAATCTTGTTTATTTACAAATGTCCGAGAAATTTTTATTAGGGAGTTTTCAAGTATTACGTAAGCACTTTTTTTGTGGAGGAGTGTTGGCCAATGTTAATTTTTGCTTATGGAGGGGGAGGAGGGATTGAAATGGCCAAAATATTGCTTACGTAATACTTACACTCTTCCTTACTGCTAAACCTGAATATTGAAGATAATAAACCTTAAAAAACACGTGATTTATCAACTGAATAACACGAAGGTCATATTCTTTAGGGGCCTATTTTATTTTTTCAGAATAAGGCCTATAAAACTCTCAAACCGGCACTGTTCGAAAGTCATTAGTATAATATAATAAATATTATTCATTAGATTTGTTTTCTACATTATATACTTTAGTATTTTCTAGAATTTTTTCAAGTTAAATAAGTACAAAGTGTATTTATGAGTAATTAAGAGTATTTAGTGAGGCTATGAATATAATTTAATATAGACGGAAATTCAATTCATTATAATTAAATATATTTTTATTTAATTTTGAAACCAAATAGTTTAATACTTTTTACTATCAAAATAATTTATAAAACTCTTAGAGTGTATTATACTATAGGCTACTATGATTTTAAAAAGATATCGTTTATAACGACTGAATTTGCACAGTCCCTTGAAGGTCGTTATAACCGATTTTCACTGTAGTTCGAATTTTTTTTATCCCGCCCCCCTTGTAAAAAAGTTTGATTTGCACCCTGATGACACGTGTTTAGGATTGTGGCTTTTTGTATTTCAATGTAGGTGTTTGGGTCAATGTTGGGTACTGCTATGTCGATTAAGTACGTGGTCTTATTCGATTTATCGACGAGGGTTATGTCAGGACGGTTATGTGGGACTGTCTTGTCTGTTATGATTGCTCTATCCCAGTAAAGCTTGTGTGTTTCGTTCTCATGCACGGTCTCTGGCTCATATTTGTAGTACGGGCATTTTTCTGTCAGAAAGCCAGCATTCGCTGCCAATTTCTGGTGGACTATTTTCGCTACTTGATCGTGTCTATGTTTGTAGTCTGACTGCGCAAGGATCTTGCATCCTGCCATCACGTGTTGGATTGTCTCCGATGCCGCATGACAGTGTCTGCATTTGTCGCTTTCTATGTCTTTTCTCTGGATGAATTTCTGATTGTTCCTTGTTGCGATCACTTGGTCTTGGATGGCTAGCATGAATCCTTCTGTCTCTGGCTGGAGAGTGCCTTTGACTAAGCAGCATTTGATTTCTTTTTTCAACGTGTGATTGTTTTATATATATACAGTGAAAATCAGTTATAACGACCTCCAAGGGACCGTGCAAATTCGGTCGTTATAACCGATAGTCGTTATAAACGATATCTTTTAAAATTTAGGATTTTATAAATAATTTTAATGATAAATAGTATCAAACTTTTGGTTTAAAAAATTAAATAAAAATATATTGAATTATAATGAATTCAATTACGGTATATATTAAACTATATTTTTAACCACACTAAATGTATATTTTATCATTACCTAAATTAAAAAAAAAATGTAGAAAATACTATGTAAAATATATAATATGGAAAACAAATGTATTAAAAATATTTATTATATCATACTAATGGCTTTTGAATACCAGTGGCGGTTTAAAATTTTATGATCTCAAGACTGAGAAAATAGAATTGACCCCTGAAGAATGCTACTCTCATGATATTCAATTAATAAATCACTTTTTAAGTTCACTATCTTTAATATTTAGGTTTAGCAGTAATAAAAATTTCTCAGACATTTGTAAATAAACAGGATTAGAATAACACTTAAATTTTAATAACTAACACATGTGGTTCTGATTTATGACTATCAAGTCACGTCGTTATGTTCGATACGAATTTCTCTACTTCGAATCTACATAGACTAAAAAATCGCCGTCGTTATAGCAGGTTTCGTCGTTATATGCGCTGTCGTTATAACCGACATATTTAATATGGAGTAGAATGGAGAACCAAACTCCTTGTAAAAATTCCGTCGTTATATGCGGTTGGTCGTTATAACCGGCGTCGTTATAAACAATTTTCAATGTATATGTGATTTCCTAATTCGATGCCAAGAAACAGTTTTGATTTTGAAACAAGAACAAAAAAATGCTTTTAAATACTGTACCTATCTGGGTAACACACTGCAGATTTACATTACATGGTTTGAATTTGTTTTTAAACATTTTGCTTTACTATTGCTTGTATTGTTATTGTTTTTCATTTATGTAGTTAAGAGAATTCTTTATTTCTTCAAAATTAGTGGTGGAAGTAACATTTCGAATGAATAAAACTTGATGTTTTTAAACATCAAGACGTGAAGCATTCAAAACGAAATCAAGCATTTAAACATCAACATTGAACATGTTAAAACATGCACAAATACTTAAAAATGCCTTACGTTGTTGTCAATGTTTCTGTCATTAGGTTTAATACTTACGTAGGTGCTAGGTGAAAATATCGTCACCCTCATGTCAAAGATACGCAAAATTAATTAATTCTTATGCCAAAGATGTGCAAAATTAATTTTGTGAAAACGTTTTGAGAAAACGAAATTTAAAGTTTTTTTTTTTAATTGGAAAAAATAAGTTTATGTCAAAATTTAAGCTATGCAACGAATTTCTCTCCCGAAAAGTGCCCAGCTATATAAAAATTTTAAAAACCGCTGGTTTAATTAATAAATCGATACAATTCTTTACTATTTTAGGGTATATTCCGTAATAACTAGCTCCTTTATTCATATTTAACTCATTGAGGTTTTGGAGTAGTTCAGTGATATTTGTTCTTTCAATAAGTAAAGATTTTCGTTAACTATTCTAAAGAACTCTCTAAAAGTTCCATTATTGTGCTTTGACTTCTATCCATCTCTTTCCTCCCCAGTTCAGCGTAATATCCATTAGTACATTTGGGAATTTCTTCTTATTAAATCATGATTAATTTTCAATATCTTTATTTTTATTTCCATTTTAATTTATTTGTTCCTAACATTCGGTTTAATATTACAAACTTTTATTATCGTTTTTTGTATGTATACTTCATGTAATTTTCCTCATAATATTTTTTAAAAACAACTTAGTTTTATCTATTTATCAGTTTTGAATTAAAAACGTAATTTGCAATTTTATTTTTGGCATTATACACATACGTTTTTACGTTAATAGAATTGTAGTTAATATACACATACATTATTATATTTTGGAATCAATTAAATTAGAATTAAATGTGATTAATTTCTTTTCAATTGTTGTGGTTTATACCCCATGTACGTACGTAATATTATTAATTAATTTGTTATATTAAACGTAAGATTATAGTCAAATTAAATAACTTCCATAAATTTGATACAACACTGCGCCAAACAGTATTTCATCGATCGCTATGATCGCAAATCCAACGACACCACACATAACAAATTTGCTTTTGTTTGTCGGCTATGATAGTTTTCTTTTAAAATGCGAAATTTAATCAACAATAACGATTCTATTGTTTTTAAACATGACATTTTAGTAATATATTAGTTTAGAAAAATTAAAATGATTTAAATTTTTACATAATACTATATATGATTCAAGAACAAACATCTGTCTAAATGTTGGAAAAAAAGTTGGAACCGAATGGAATAAAGTCAAGAAAATTAATATTCAATAAGCATAAATTGCAGCACTAAAAACAGTGTAGTAAATTGTCTGAGAAACGACCCTGTCGGCGAAATGGCCTGTCGGTGAAGTGATTGTCGACGAAATGAACCGGACCCATTTTGTACATTTATACGTTATAGCATATGCAGAGCCGTGCTTAAGTGGGTGCGAGCTGGGAGGCCGCCCAGGGCCGCCAAAAAAGTGTATTGCAAGTAGATTAATAGGAAATTAGTTTTGTTTTGTCAAAGCGTTCTTCAAGGCCGCTAAGACGGTAAGCCCAGCCTTGAGTATATGTAAAATTGTAATTTATTTTTGTTGTTGGGGGCTTAAGCCCCGTAGGTTCTCCCCAGCTCACCTATGTTGTTGATTATTCAAGATAGTTCAGGAAAGTTGTTCACTGCTGCGGAACAACTGGGTCGGGGTGGCTCATTTTTACCTAACCAGCCGAACTTCCAAATCTCCTTGTGGGCTGTCTTGATTGAAGCTAAAAGTGTGTTTTCCTAGATACGTATATTTTGCGCTACAAAAAGTAAAATGACGAGATCAAACTCTAAAAATAAAACCAATGGAAGCGTATTGCGCTCTCTAGGAATATATTTCCATTGGTTTTCTATTGTTTGAGTTAGTTCTCGAGGTTCCACATTGTTGTGCCCTAAAATATGCGCATCTACAAAAACGCGACTTTAATTTTCACCTTTCTTCCAGAACCATTTTTGTACCTTTAACTGTCATAAAACGAAGTAAACGCAAATGCACAGCTTAAAATGTTAAAGTTATGTCGGATGGTAAGAGGAGTTTCTGTTTTGACGTTTTATTTATGTTGTAAAATATAAATTTAATTTTAAATCGTTTCATCAAAAAATTTAAGTAAAACTTTAAAAACTATTTTCCGTTTTTAATTTCTTGTGTCAAGACTGGGTGTCACATTTAGATAAATAAACATTTTATAACCTCGTCAACTTTGCACTACAAGCAATTAAAAACCGGCATGATTAATTTTTAATTAATCGGATTATTTTCACGAGCGTAGTAATTCAGAATTTACAGTTAAAGCTTTCCAAATAGCTGTAAAAAATGTGTGATTCGGCTTTAAAAGGCAAAGCCTGCCTTGATACCCAGTGGGAGGGGCTTATGAACGCCCTCCCCCCCTTCGTGCGTCACTCATCATATGAAAAAAACAAAAAAAAAAGGAAGTACACTGGAACTTAGTAAAGTGACAAATTGACCATCTGTATAAAATGACCACTTTTCCGAGAGAGAACTGGTAGGGACGTGCCTGTACTGAAGTCATTCTAATGTAGTGACCACCTGTCTGTAGTGACTTGTAGTCCAGTCCCAAAGGTTTGTCACTTTAGGTGGATTCTGTTGTATTTCATGTACCGTCGTCGGTGGTAGGTTTCCCATAGTACTACAAACAAATGTGATGCTATGTATGTGTACACCTTCAACGCGTTTTCATTATTATGATATATATTATTATATATATATATATATATTATTTTTGTTTTTAGAGGTAGCTAAGTTGCAACGCCACCTCAGTCTTCTGAGGGAGGAATATGTCAAACTTCAAACAAAACTTGTGGAAGCTGAAAAAAAATGCAGCATTGCATCGGCCTCGATCGGAAATACTAGTGGAGATTCCTTTATTGTCAGATTGCTAAAAACAGTTGCCAATTTATTTGATAAAGAACTTTACAGGTATGTCTTTGTAGTGGATGACAGGTTAAAATGTAATGCCTAGTGAACCTTGGCGCCAAATTGCGTCAGTTTTAAAATCAGTGCCAAATTAACTTAGTGAAAGTATGTGTCCTTAACAGTCAGTCCTGTTTTTGAATTAATGTGTCGTACATTGGTGCAGTGACATATTTGTTATGCTATCAATTCAACTTTGGGTGACACTACAGATGAATCCCCTGTTTTGTTGCCAACTCGTCTCCAAAACTGATGTTATACTCTTAAAATGGAGGAAAAGTTTTACGAAGCGTTAAAAATGTGTGGCAGTTGTATTGTAGTGTCATAGTATCTGTTCATGCCGGTGGTGGTTTGTGAGATGCTTGATAGGATGAAGCGACACATGTTATTTTGTAACAGATTGGAATTGATATGTTTGGGGTGGAGAGGTAGAGTTTAAGGAGGTATGGGAAGAAAGGTTGAGAGTATGGATGGAAAAGGAGATGAGAGAGATATGTAGAGAGTATGCATGATATCATGATGAAAGCTGTTGGACATATCCCTTATCATTTCTGATATATATATATATATACAGGGTGTCTCAGAACCAGGTTCACAAACTTCTAGGAGGGGTAGGGTACACCTAGATGACTCGAAATCACATAGCAATGGTGATCGCAAACCACTCACAGCGCTAGTTCTAAAACCGTCCAGCATACACAAATATTTACAAACAGTGCGTAAAAGCGCCAGATAAAACTCAGGTCAGCTGCTCAAGGGCATAGGTTAGTAGGACATCTCATTTTGCGCTTCTCATGCACTGGTTGTCACTATTTGGAGGCATGGGGATGGGTTCAAGACTAACACCTGGTCAGTTTCTGACTCAACATTCTCTTCGAGAATCGCATTTCCTACCTCCTAAAATTCAAAGTATATATATACATGCGTTGATTATATGTATTTATAATTTTTCAATAGTTTATCTGTACTAATTTATTTATTATTATTATTAAGAATTTACCGTACCTCAGAATCAGTCCACATTTTAATTGAAATTAGTTTATGTACACAAATAAGTATTTTTTAAGAAAGAATAGAATATAAGAAATAATAGAATATAACAAATATAAAAGTTTGTCCGTTTGCAAATGGTATTCCATAATGGGAATTGTTGGCACAGTATATGTTGGTGACTGTACAACTCTTCTTACCACCCCTCACCAAGCTAGCACATGCAGCTTTTTGTAAGTACAGAGTTGTATCTTGTAATTCGTGGAAGCAAGAGCTCTCATGCTTAGAATTAAAGTATTTGTTAATTTCTGTATTCTTGAGTTGTAGCGATGTTATTTACAAGACTATTGTGTCTTTTATAGAAAATTCAAAAATTACAGTCCATTACATAGATTAAGGAAAAGTGCCCGTCATTATCACCAGCGAAATAAGAGGATACCCGAAAGGACGTATCCCTCACGAAACCTTGCAGGGACACGAAGTACATGCAAAACGGCAAGTCATGATGACGTAATCTTAAAAGGAGGTCTTGGCGACAAAAAAAGGATGTGATGTGCAGTGTGGCCAGTAAATGAAATACATACCGTCAATCATAGAAAATTATCGGTGAAGGGGATAAATTAGGCAAAATATAAAAAATTTTAAATATAAAACCTCTCAATTCCAAATTCAGCAGAGAATCACAGTGTTTATGTTTATCAGACTTGACTGAAGTGGCGAAAATATTTTTGTCTATGTTTGTAAAGTAGTTTACTTCCTCATGGCCAAAATGTGCTAAAAAACTGATTTTTAATCAGGACAGTGGGGAGGGGGTGATCGCCCCCTCCACCCCCTCACTGGATCTGTCCTTGGTTGAGGGGTATGGTCATGAATGAAGCTAAAAAAAATGGTTGGGGGGGGGCGGCGGCGTGTTATTTCTGGATGGATAATAGGTAAAAATTATGAAATTGAGAGTAGAAGGGGGCTATAAAAACAAGCACACCACAAAAAAAAGTTCACTTCTAAAATGAAAGTACTAATATGGAAAAGAAATATTATCTTAATGTAAATGTTAATATTTTCCATTTTATGTTTTTGCTTATATTAAATTGAATGGGAACAGTATATTGAAATGAAAAATTGTGATGTTAATATGTTTCGACCTTTTCCATTATATATCGTTGTGTATTACTTCTTAAATAATTATGTTTTTAAGTCTATATTACAATGAGTTTTATAATTTTAATAAATAATTTTTGTCTGTATTTCTTTTAATTTATTGTTAAATTGTCAGTGACTATTACGACAAAGAGATGAAATATTGAGTAACTTGCTCATAGATTTATTCCGTTACCACAGGATAAAAGAAACCGATATGTTTTACTGAACTTTCAAATTAAAGAACGTTGCCATGTAAGCTGTAGCATTGCTTAGACAACCAGCATGGATAATTCATTGGATTAATTAAAAACTGTATAATGAATTTCAATTTTTTTTTCAAATTATATTCAGTCTTCACCCTTTATTCACTTTTAATATTCATTATCCAATAGAAAAACAAATGTTTAGTGGAAAAGCATCTAAAGTTGATGAACGTTTACTTGTATCTCGTAAGATTTCTTAGCCAACTCGTATAATATTGAGGAATCATTGATTTTCCCTGAAATTTTAACTGTAGCGAGCTAGAATGCACATGGAATTACTCTGACCACTATGCCCATATCTAGAGGTATGTGTGTGTGTGGGGGAATCTTAGGGTTGAAAACTAAATTTTTAATGGGACTTGGCTACGGCCTTGCATGCTGTGATTGTATCGATACATGCTGTAAAAATTTTTGAGTTCCCCCCCGCCCCGAAATTAAATCCTGGCTGCTTTCCTTGTGATTTATTACTTTCTGCTCAACTGTCTGTCAGAGGAAGTTGCTTTGCATGGTAAAAAAACAAAGAAAGATTGGGGGAGTGTATGTAAGAGTAAGAAAAAATATGATGGAATGAGGGTGAAGAAATAACCATTATGAACATTTATTTGGTGTCAAAAAACAACTACGGCATGTTTAACAAATTAATCCTGTTTTTAGTGATTTAACGGTACAGCTTGATGGCAGGCATATTAGAGCTCACAAGTTTGTCCTTTCTGCTAGAAGCAATAATTGGGGAGTTCCGAACCTTGCTGATGTGGACTTCTTGGACTTGACAGGTGAGGTATTTCATCTTAAAAATTATTTGCAATTATTATACAGTACTGTTCACCTAATGCTAGGGTGTCCAGTATACATACAGCCCAGGTTAGCTTCTAGTCTTTTTCAAAATAAGGCAATTATTAATGCAAATCGAGAAAGTGTCCATCGTAAAGTGACAGTTTTAAAATATATGTCTGGGGACGAGGAAGAAGTAATGTCATTTTTACGCATGTCGATATTCATTAGTCATTTATCAGCTCATTGTGTACTTCAAAGTCGTGTAAAGACATTTTAAAGTTAGAGTGACTTGTTTACTCGTAAATAATAAATCTTAATTTTTTTTGCAGTTTATGGTGAGATGGCCAGCCAAATACCAGAAGAGGTACATATCCGGCATTGTATGCTTTTTGAGTTTCACAAGGGTAGTAACGCAACGGTTGCTACCAAAAACATTTGCGATGTTTATCCAAACGCATTAGACGTTCATAAAATCCAAAGGTGGTTTTCTAAGTTTAAATCCGGTAATTTCGATTTTTCCGACTCGTACCGATCAGGGAGACCAACAACTTTAGACAATGACATGCTAGGGAGGAAGTGGAAGCAAATCCACGTCAGACAATCGAGGAA
>QLNU02015359.1:1076158-1086558 GCA_006491805.2 Dysdera silvatica | reverse complement strand
TATGTTGACACACCAGAAACCATGGCCCCTAGTCTCCAGGTGCTGGAGTGCTCCTGATCAAGGCAGCGGTCAGTGTGGCATGAAAGCAGGGGGTGCTAAGAATCACTGGAATGGCCCAGGCTGCCGTTTGTTATTGACCTTGGCAACGTATAATGGACGATCCCTTGCTTCTGAAGCAAAACTTCAGGAATTGGAAGAAGAACTTGACAAGATCAAATGGGACATTGTAGGACTCAGTGAAGTTAGAAGAAAAGGTGAAGAGTTGGTGGAACTTAAAAGTGGACATTTGTTTTATTATAGAGGAACGGAAACTGGAAGAACAAGTGGTGTTGGCTTCTTAATCAACAAAAGAATTAAAGACTACCTTCTTGAAGTCGAAAGCACGTCAGATCGAGCAGCGAGGCTCGTTGTTCAACTAACCCAGCGATACCAACTTCAGATAGTACAGGCATATGCACCAACATCAAGCCATACCGACGAGGAGGTTGAGGAATTCTATGAAGAAATCAAACAGCTACATACCAAGGGGAAACAACACATCAAACTCATCATGGGAGATTTTAATGCAAGAATTGGACAACAGGAACAAGGAGAGACATCGGTTGGTAAATATGGATACGGGGAAAGGAATGAACGTGGCGATCAACTCATAGAATTTGCCGAAGCTGAAAATCTTAGCATCATGAATTCATTTTTTAAGAAGAAACCGCAAAGAAAATGGACATGGAAACACCCCAATGGAGGAACCAGCGAAATTGACTATATACTGGCAAACAAGAAATCAATTATTGAAGATTGCGCGACTGAACAGATTAATACTAAAGTGATCATCGAATTGTGAGATGTACAAGGTATGCTTAAATACTAATTAGAAAGGCAGAAGCTCATTAGGAAACAAGTATGTAAGAGGGTGGATTTAAAGAAATTGAAAGAAAATACCGAGGCATTCAAGTTGGAATTAAAAAATCGCTTTTCTGCACTGGAAGGACTTATTGAAGAAGTTGACATCTCAGAAGCAAATGAAAACATTGTTAAGACAATAATTGAAACTGCTGGGGAAATTGGTGGTGTAATATGTAAAAAGCAGAATAGCAAATTATCTGAGAAGACGAAACAACTCATGAAAAGGCGAAGACTTATGAAGGTGGACAATCAAAATACCAGTTGCAGGATCGAGTATGTAGAACTTTGCAAAACTTTGCGCAAAAACATGAAAGAAGATATAAGAAAATTCAATTGTGAGTTAGTAAGGAAGGCCATTGAAAGCAACAAGAGCCTTAGGGTTGTTAAAGGAAGTTTGTCTATTGGGAAGAAACACATCATTGCATTAAAAGGAGAGGATGGCACTGTAACAAGAAATAGGGAAGAAATACTTAGAAGAGTTGAAGAATTCTACAGAAAGCTGTATGAGGGAAACAGTGGATTAAACGAAGACTCTGAGATAGTCGAAGGAACAGCTCCTAAAATCTTAAAAGAAGAAGTAGCATTTGCAATAAAAAGTATGAAGAAAGGAAGATCCCCTGGCGATGATGGCATTACATTAGATATCTTAAAAGAAGCTGGAGAACATGTAGAAGACATACTCGCAAAATTCTTTACCAAATGCCTCAACAGTGGTAACATACCAAACCAATGGGATTCTGCAACAGTAATTCTTTTGCATAAAAAAGGTGATAAAGAGGATTTGAAAAATTACCGACCAATTAGCTTGTTACCTGCTATTTATAAAATCTTCACAAAAGTGCTAACACATCGCCTGCAGAAAAAATTAGATGCAGCTCAACCAAGAGAACAAGCTGGATTTCGAAGTGGATTCAGTACAGTGGACCATATTCAAGTATTAAGAGAATTAATTGAAAGAACACATGAATATGAACTTCCATTGTGTGTTGCATTTATTGACTATGAGAAGGCCTTTGACTCTATTAAAACATCAGCAGTCATCAACTCTTTAAGATCAACAGACATTGAGGATGTGTACATTGACATGGTGAAACGTGTGTATAAAAATGCAAGTGCAAAATTTCGGTTACATAAAGATACCAAAACTATCAAACTTGGCAAAGGTGTGAGGCAGGGAGATACCATTTCTCCAAAACTTTTTACTTCAGCTTTACAGATGATTTTTCAGCAGATAAATTGGAATAACAAGGGAATAAAAATAAATGGTGAATACTTAAATCATTTGCGGTTTGCTGATGACATTGTTATTTTTTCAACGAACCCATTAGAACTCCAAGACATGGTACAGGAGCTCTCAACTAGAAGTAAAGAATATCACACGCAGCCATTTTAATCTCCAAGGGATTCTCCATAACAGGAGGTGAACACGCATGAGGTCAATGAGAGCCGCATTCCAATTTATCGTGTATTATAAAGAGCCATATCATGGTTACGTTGCATTAAATACACAAATTTAATTAATATGGTTACATATTGTACCAAAGTCTTAAGTGCTATGTAAATTATACATATGAGAAAATATAATTAAGAGAAAGAAAATACAAAATAATTATTTAAAATTTTTATAATAACTCCTAGATGGACCTATCGATGCAACCGAAGGTCTACTTTTGAAGCGATTACTTGCGACTTTTACTCTTCATTAACCGATTGACTTTCTTAGTTAGTCAATTTAACAAGATTCGTAAAAAAACTTCTGGAAAAAAAAAGGATTTAAATTTTCGACGGGAGACGCACTTAACTCAATGAAGAGACCCATTTGCTTAACCCTGATCTATAACCTAAAAGAAAAAAAAGAAGGAAAGGATTGAAAATAAACAAGTTACGAATTTTTCAAACTCTTCAGTCTTTTGTTGGCAACCCTGTATTAAATTAATTTTAAACAGAAGAAATGCTGTTCTAAATTTAAGAAAAAGGCCTTTTCCCGTGAAGTTTCATACCTATTTTCCCTCTAAGAAATTCCACCTCGAATCTCTGCCTCTTGTGTCATTTGCTTAAGTTTGTTTTTGTTTGTTTGGAGCAACAGCATCTGGGCTATACTGCGCCGCTTAAGTTAAAACGCGTCTTTCTACAGCTTCCGCACGCACGATAATCTCGCTTAGGCCAGTAATTCATTTCCCATTCATCCTTTATAAAACCAGTAGTGCACGGCCTTTAACCACATTCGCTTAACCAATCCCGGGTTCGAATCCCTGCTTACAAACAAGCAATTTTCTTTATAGTATTTTTTTCAAACTTTCACCATTTTTCAAACCGTAAATTGCGTTAAGTAGATCGTACTTTTTTGAATGCCATGCATATTTTTCAAATTTTTGAGACTAATACTTCGTCTTTAAATAAAATTTTAAAAATACCATATCTCGGGGCTACTTAAGCCGCTGGGGTAGCTTAAGACATTATGCTGGGTAAATTTCGGATACTGATTTTTGAAATACTGTTTTGAGTTTGATTGTTAACTTTCATGCCATCAATTCCATATTTTGACGAAGCTTTGGGCCACATATTTTAATAGTGTGTATGTTTTAAAATTAAGTTTATAAACCTTTATTTGTATTTAGGATAATTTCGTCATAAATTTATACAGTCCATAACTTTCATCGCCAAAATCACATTTTTAAGTTAAATTCACTAAAATCATTTTTAAACATAACCTCAAACAATACTCATACGGTTGTTATACTTCCTAGATTATATTTCCATTTTGTTTTGTTTTTTTCAATATTTTTAAATTCATTGTTGTTTCCTGTACGGGGTAACAAAGGCCACCGAACAGGAGTGGCTTTTGCCGTCTTCATCCTGGATAAGGACGTCATCTTTTTCTCTCCTAAACAAAAACAGATCTAATTTGAGCTTGTTTCTACGTGGGTGTCGAAAATTATTGAGTAAAAATAAATCCCCCCCACGAAAACTCACAAAAACTCGCCCCGGAGGCTTTTTGTGTTGACAATTATTTGGCAATTGTGTAATCCCTGCGAAGGGTAATAATATCTTACACCTTTACATACGGAGAAAAAGAGCGTTATTACCTGTCCTCATTCGTCTAGCGGTCCAAGACACTCCGGGCTAAACGGAGGGACCCTGGTTCGAATCCAGGATGGGGAAAGCGTCTCTTTTTCTCCAAAACAAACAAGCTCTAGTTTGAGCTATTTATACATAGGTGTTGAAAATTATTGTATAAAGCCATTATGCTGGGTAAATTTCGAACACCGATTTTGGTAACACATGTTAAATCAAACATCTTGAACTTTTTTAGTGTGAATTAAACATCCAAAACACTAAAATGTAAAAAATTTTAATCTTTACTTTTAGTTTTACTAACAAATATCTTGAGCCGTGCATGTACATTTATTTTAGCCCTTTATATGAATTTTGATACCCCATCATCAACTAACCTAAGTCAAACATTGAATTCTTCTGCTGGCTTTAGTTACCCCATATTGAGAGGTAACTTAAACCACCATGTTTTTTTTAACATACATGTTGTAGAAGACTTTCATACATCTGAACATAGAGTGTAACTGTAGACCCAAGTTTTATAATAACTAGTTAATCTCTAAAGTAAATGATGTTGAATTGGCAGATGTTTTAAATTGAAAAGTAGCCCCGAAATACGGTACTCCGAAATTCAGGATTGAAGCACTAGTTTTCCCCATAGAAATTAAAGTAACATGCAATATCAGCATTCTCAATGTTAAGAAATAAAGCATTGTTTTGCACAACATGAAAATATTTAACTAATTTTAAACAGAAGGAAATCTGTTTCTAAAACAAAGAGAAAGGGCGTTTTTTCTTAATGCTCAAGCATATTTTTCCATCCTACAAAATTCCACCTCAAGCTTTTGCCTCATATGTCACCTGCTTAAATTAAATAACGTTTTTCACACACAAAAATCTCCTTTAAGCCATTAATCTGACATTTTAAATGACCATGCTGACCATACGCATACGCATGTTTTTAAATTTTTAAAAAGTACTGGCTTTTACTACAGTCTTTGATTTTACCATGTTTGGCGCAGTATAGCCCAGATGCTCTTGCGCCATAAAAAAGCCAAACAAACAAACTTAAGCCAATAAATCATATCCCACCCATTTTTTTAAAATACCCGTAGTTTGGTGGCCTTTAACCCCATTCTCATAACCAGTCCTGGTTCCGAATCCCTGCTAACAACACACTAGCAACTTTTTATTTTCAAGCTTCATCTTTTTTTCTAAACCCTAATCCGTAAATTGTGTCAAACGATCTTATTTTTCTGAACACAATGTCTACCTTTTCACATTTTCAAGACGAATATTTTATCCTTAAATTAATTTTTAATGATACACAAAATCAAAGATTTAAGCGCGAATTTCCCCCAATGACTTAAAAAAAATGAAATAACGCAACAGCCAACGTCGATTTTGTTTTCATATAGCAGGTAAATATTTAACTAATTTTAAGTCGAAGGGAAGCTATCCTAAATTTAAGAAAAAGAATTTTTCTTCGTAACTTTTTTAAACACATTGCCCTTCTAAGAAATTCTACTTCAAACCTCGGCCTGTTATGTCACTTGCCACAGTCTTCTCACACATAATTTTCTCCCTTGCACCAATACTTTATTTCCCATTCAACTTTTAAAGAAACTTATAGTGCGGCGGCCTTTACCCACACTTGGATAACCAGGTCCAGGGGTTGTGTCCTCGTTCACTCATTTGACACTTTTTGTTTTTCAAACTTTATTCGCATTCTAAACAGTAAATTGCATCAAGTATAACATATTTTTCTGAATGGGGTGCCTATTTTCTTTCACATTTTTAGGACGAATATATAATTTTTCAATAAATTTTTAAGGTTATTCCAAATTAACGATTGGATGCAAAATTCCCCGAATAAATGAAAGAAAACTGTTGTCTCTGAACTGCAGACGTGAAAAAATAGAGCGTTGGGTTTTTCATCACGTAAATATAGAGTTGCCATTGAAAGACTGAAGGGTTTGAAAAAGTCATAACTCGTTCATTTTCAATCTTTTTTTTTAAATTTTTTCCAAGTTATAGGGCATCCCTTGGAGATTAAAAATGCTAGGTATGATGTTCAGCAACGAGTAAAACTCACTCAGTGTTTCTTGTATTTAATAACTAAAGTTTTTAAGAATTTTGTTGAGGAAAATTCGTTGATTAAACATGCTCAAATAAGATAGCCAGCGGCAGATTTTAACTTCGAATTTTTGTTGATAACAAATAACCAAAATGCAATTAATATTTAGTTGTGAAGATTGCACGTTTTCTGTTTATTCTTGCGTCTTTAGTTGAATCTACTACAGCCTTGTCGGTTAGCCAAAGTTATATTTCCAAAATTTAGTTAAAATTCGACATGTTGTTATGTGCTGTTCGGATTGCTAGGTCCTAGATCCAAAACTTAAGAGAAAGCCATGAGATCGAAACATGTTTTGCTTATTAAAAACTTTTGCTACTGAACCTGGTAACGCACTTATCTTCATTCTTTAATCCGCCAGTAATTATAAGAGGGGTAAAGTTTTGAGAAAATCCCTTCCCGCCAAGATCTCGGGACCAAAAATTAATTATAGAATTCCCAAAAGGAGAAAGGAGAGTTTTTCAATTAAATTGCTGTCAGTTTATAGGCGCGCCTTTTAATTTGTGGGAACATAGTTCTGCAAGGAATAAAAACGAATTCCTGCCGTCGTAATTATTATCCTCATGAAGATGACGCTGAGCAATTGCACTTGCTATCATTACCCTGAAGAAGCGCAAGAAAAAGAAGTTGCATGCGAGATTTTATCGGTTGACCGGCTTTTTGACATCTTCTGCACGAAAAGTTTAATCAGAAGGAAGGCTGCAGCAGACTTCATGCGCAGATGATGCAAGTCAGCTGTGAAAAACATTTTTAATTTGTATCTTGTTGAGCGAATATTTTGCGGTTAAAATTTATTTCATAAAATTTCCGAAATGTTTGGTGATCAAGAAAAGGAAATGTAGTTTGTAGTAATTTGCCTTTCTTTTATTAGAATTTCAGCAGTGTGTTTCAACCTCGGCGAAATTTCTGGATAGTTGGCCGAAAGGGAGAAACGTAGAAGACATTTTCGAGTTTAGCTTTCCATTAAACAGTCTCTAATGCTTCTTTCTGCCACTAGATGTCCCTACTAGTTCATATGTCTAGAGTGCCTTGATTTTTACCATATTTTACCTTCGTTTTACATTCTTATTGATAAAATAAAGGCAATAATTTTGCACAGCAAAAATACCTGCTTTCGGTGGCGAATCTCTAAGTAAGCACCTGAATAGGTTTACGGGAAGTTATACTGTAGAGGTAAACCTTCTCATTCGAACCAACCCCTTTTAGGAATTTTCTGCGTACGCTACTGGATCAAGGGTAATTTTTCGATACTAACTTTTATCATCAAGCTATTTATTATTTACCTGCAGGACAGACTTTTGAATTCTTCGACGGTAAAACATGAGTGAAAATAAAAGAATCTTCGGAGCATAAAAGTTTATGATTGGCAGGTGGAGGGCATTCACGGATTCAGTAAGTATCCCAGAGGTGGGGAGGGTGCAGTGGCGTAGGCAGAAAGTTCATAAGAGGAGGGTTATAGGCTTAATGGGAGGGGTTACAGAGCTACAACTCATATATTCCTATGTCATACAAAATTTTGTTGCAATGGGGGGTCGCAACCCCCAAAACCTCCGCCTGGCTACGCCTCTGGGAGGGTGTCGATTTGTATGAACGTGCGCAAAGTAATTTTAAACTGCGGGGAGGGCGTCTCAATAGCGCAGTTGGTAAGGCGTCCGTATACGGATCTTGTTAACGCATGCTGGGCGGAGGGTTTATTCCTTTTAGTACTGGGCGCCCTTGGCCGCACCGGGTCCCTGTGCAATCCCCCCTTCCCCCTATTGCCTGCCCTGCCCTTCGTAGCAAAAATTGAAACACTCCTTCGGTAAACTTCTTTAATCGGTGTTGCGAGTCTCGAGATATTTATTTTTCAAACTAAACTTCTTGTTTAGAACCAAGAGGGCTCCCACGGATCTTGGAAACCCCCCATGTTCGTATTGCACCACTGAAAGAAGTAGCAAGTCCTACGTAGGAGCCCTAAAATCTTTATTTATGAAATTGCGCCAATTATAAAATCAAGTCGCCAATCTCAGCAACCACAAAAAATGATTTTACAATCATCGGAGAAAAAAATTGATAAATTATTACTGAACATATTCAAAAATCACTTAAAAATGCTGATGGGGAACATGAGGAAATACTTTCCAAAACCGAATATGATGAAAGAAGGGATTAGAAATCCATTTGCCGCACTCTCCCTAGTTGAAACATTCAGCCTCCCAGCTTATGAATGCAATATGCTGGTCCACTTGGTATGTGACGGTGCGCTGAAAGTCATATTTAGTGAGAAATCCCTTCTTAATTTTTGGGTGCATGCTCGACATGACCATCCAGAGCTATCTGACAGAGCTCTTAAACATTTACTACCTTTCGCGACGACTTACAACTGTAAGTTTGGATTTTCGAATTTAGTTGAAATTAAAAACAAAAAAAGAAATCGATTGGATGTGGAAGCTAGTTTACGACTGAAATTATCGGTCATTCAACCGGATATAGATAGCTTGGTAAAAGATTGGGCCCTGCTCCTAGCACGCTCTCCTAGTGCGCTGCTAATCTGGGTTCGACTCCCAACAGTGTAAAGAATGCTTACTCAGAGGTCTCATAAAGATCACACTGCTCACTGTAGTCCGGGGTTTGGTTCCCTAGGCCTTAAGAGGTTCGGATTCCTCGGAAAACAGTAGGTCCCGGCGCAGCATGACCACTGTAGTCTTTGAGCTGTAAAACCAAAAAAAAAAAGATTGCAAACAGCAACATCCTTCTCACTGATGGTATTATCATTATATTAATTATTATTTTTGTTATTAATTGAATTTTTATATAGGAACTTTCAAAAACTACTAAAATTGAGAAAGAAAATCAAAGCATAATTGGACATATCATGTTTTGTATATATGATGTAACTTTATTATACAAAGGGTTTTTTGCTATATCTCATGGGCGTAGCTAGAATTTAGGTTCGTGCGAGATTTAAGGAATTTCTCATAAATATTACTTGTTATAAACCTTACCTTTCGGCGATTCGTGAAAGTTTTGACTCCTCTAAAAATACCCATGCTGTGCATATTGCTTATTATTATTTAATTAAATTAATCATCTCATTTTCATTGTAAATTTGACAAAATAAGATCGTAACTCATTCTCTTTATCAAATAGCATTACTCTAAAAATTATTTTGCTTCAGGTGGGTTTGCAGGTGGGAACTTGTATCTTAAGAACATGGTCGGAGATTTTAGGGATTTTCTGCCTAAAGCTGGTGCTTTTTTTGAAGTAAAAAAATAAAATAACAAAAAAACTTAAAATTTACCACTAAAAGAGTTAAAATCAACTACAAATTATATTTCAAGGAATGAAGAAATCTCTTCTGCCGAAGCTCTTATATATGTATATAAGCCTGCCAATAAATCACATAAATCGATCGTTACTCTGTTTATGCCTTCCCATGGGAGTGGGGTGGCATCTGTATCTGCGGGGGGTCAGTGGCTAAGTAGGACTAAACATTATTAATCATAGTTAGCAACCTTAATTTTAGGCAATATGTATTTTTTAATGGGGGAGAAATCCCCACCCAGTCGTCCGTGATAAATAAAAGAATGCTCAAAATGGTCTGTGAGTGACCAAAGTTTGAGAAACATTGCTTTACATGCTCTTTAATGCCAGTGTAGTTTATGGAGATTTGAAGTTAATTTTGTAATGATTTTCATGATAAAAGTGAGTGTTGAAATAAGAAGTAGAGATTTAAATTTATATGGTAAGATGCATTGCTGCTAGATGAGTCATCTTTTGTATGTCGTGCGAGTGTAATTCATTCCCCCTTTTTTTTAAACTGGGAATTTCTTTCGCATTAGTGTGCGGATTTAGGGAGAAAACTTTTCCGTTGAATTTATTATTAGTGCTTTTCCTCGAAAATCGGGTTGAGTGGGTGCAAAAAGTACCCCCCAGGGAGACAATTATTATCCCGGGGGTAAATGAGGGCTCT
This sequence comes from Dysdera silvatica, assembly GCA_006491805.2. Taxonomy (NCBI): domain Eukaryota; kingdom Metazoa; phylum Arthropoda; class Arachnida; order Araneae; family Dysderidae; genus Dysdera; species Dysdera silvatica. The sequence goes on along the minus strand of QLNU02015359.1, from coordinate 1,076,515 downwards.
CTCCCCAATTGTCCTCCCCCAATGCGATGAAAACCCTTTTGGGTTACGAAGGAAAATCTCATTAGCGGGTGGTGATTTTCAGTCCTGTTCAACCAATAACCTTGAATCATCCCCAAGAAATTTCTTCTGTCCGGGAAAACGGTTATTTCCCGGGCAAATTAATATACGAATTTTGAATATTAATCGAATTAATGACGTCATTTCCAGTTTTGCTAATGTTTTTATTCGAGTGTTTTGTTAGGCAAATTTAATTGGCAGTCTTTTCCTAATACGAACCAAAATATTCAATTTAGATGAGATCAATGAAAAAAAAAAAAAATACCAGCTTGACCGTTTAAGAGGCTCATTCGCATTAGA
>QLNU02015359.1:1043449-1076058 GCA_006491805.2 Dysdera silvatica | reverse complement strand
TGCATTTAGACCACATTCATGCAGTCTGCGCCGAACAGTCCTTGCACTTAACTTCACATTGCATTGCGCCATTTCACCTTGTATACACAGAGATGATTTTTTCCTGTCACCTAGGCACTGTCTTTTAATTCTTCTATCATCACTTGCTGTTGTGCACCTTTTTCTGCCTTTACCAGTCTGGTTTTGTAATGACTGAGTCTCCTTATACTTCTTCAAAAATTTAGAAATGCCACCTTTAGTTAAGTTTCCCCCAATATTTCTTCTAATTTCTTCATAACTGTAGCCTTGTTCACTTAATATTACTATTTTACATCGCTTCCTAGGTGACCAGTCAACTCTTTGCGCCATTTCTTTAATTTTATTACGTTTTACAAGCACACTAAATCAAAGAGCACAAAAAAAAAACAACCAACTTGATAGCAATTACAGAACACACTGATAAATGTCCTGTAACCTGTTGGCTCATTGCCAAAACAAGAGAAAACATGATTGGCTCATTGCCAAAACAAGATGACACCTGATTGGCTCTGTAAACACTCATGCTCATTGGCCACATTCAAATGAAGGAAAGCTACTTCATATAAATGTAAGCAAGCTGTGCTTCTTTTTTCTGGTTATTTGGCTATAACTTTTGATAGAATACAGATAATTGAACAAATGTTATTGCATTACAATCTTTATTAAATTACCTTTCTAATGATATATAATTTTATAGTATTGGTACAAAAAAAAGTGGTGTTATTAGCCATCAAACCTCTAAAATAAACTTTTTTCAAAGGGTTTCCACAATTTTGTCCACTACTGTAGATAGCTTAGTAAAAGGTGGGACCTGCGGTGACGCAGTGATGCTATGCTTGTTTTCTAGTGCGCTGCTAATCTGGGTTTGACTCCCGACTGTGCAAAGAACTTATGAGAGATCTCATGAAGATCACACTGCTCACAATAGTCCGGGGTTTGGTTCCCTAGGCCTTAAGAGGTTCGGATTCCTCGGAAAAAGTAGGTCCCGGCGCAGCATGACCACTGTAGTCTTTGAGCCGTAAAACCAAAAAAAAAAAGATTGCAAACAGCAACATCCTTCTCACTGATGGTATTATCATTATATTAATTATTATTTTTGTTATTAATTGAATTTTTATATGGGAACTTTCAAAAACTACTAAAATTAAGAAAGAAAATCAAAGCATAATTGAACATATCATGTTTTGTATATATGATGTAGCTTTATTATACAAAGATTTTTTTGCTATACCTCATGGGCGTAACTAGAATTTTGGTTTGGGTGAGATTTACAGAATTTCTCATAAATATTACTTGTTATAAACGTAACCTTTCGACGTTTCGTGAAAAGTTTGACTCCTCTAAATATGCTCATGCCGTTTATATTGTTTATTATCATTTAATTAAATTAAAAATGTAATTTTCATTGTAAATTTGACAAAATAAGATCGTAACTTACACTCTCCTTATCAAATAGCATTACTCTAAAAATTATTTTGTTTCAGGTGGGTTTGCAGGTGGGAACTTGTATCTTAAGAACATAGTCTGAGATTTTACAAATTTTCTGCCTAAAGCTGGTGTTTTTTTTTAAGTAAAAAAATAAAATAACAAAAAAACTTAAAATTTACCACAAAACGAGCTAAGATTAACTACAAATTATATTTCAAGGAATGAATAAATCTCTCCTCCCGGAGCTCCTATATACGTATATAAGCCTGCCAATAAATCACATAAATCGATCGTTACTCTGTTTATGCCTTCCCATGGGAGTGGGGTGGCATCTGTATCTGCGGGGGGTCAGTGGCTAAGTAGGACTAAACATTATTAATAATAGTTGGCAACCTTAATTTTAGGCAATATATTTTTTAATGGGGGAAGGGGGCGAGGAATCCCCCGGTGGTCCGTGATAAATAAAAGAATGTTTAAAGTGGTCCGTGAATGACCAAAGTTTGAGAAACATTGCTTTACATGCTCTTTAATGCCAGTGTAGTTTATGGAGATTTGAAGTTAATTTTGTAATGATTTTCATGATAAAAGTGAGTGTTGAAATAAGAAGTAGAGATTTAAATTTATATGGTAAGATGCATTGCTGCTAGATGAGTCATCTTTTGTATGTCGTGCGAGTGTAATTCATTCCCCCTTTTTTTTAAACTGGGAATTTCTTTCGCATTAGTGTGCGGATTTAGGGAGAAAACTTTTCCGTTGAATTTATTATTAGTGCTTTTCCTCGAAAATCGGGTTGAGTGGGTGCAAAAAGTACCCCCCAGGGAGACAATTATTATCCCGGGGGTAAATGAGGGCTCTCTCCCCAATTGTCCTCCCCCAATGCGATGAAAACCCTTTTGGGTTACGAAGGAAAATCTCATTAGCGGGTGGTGATTTTCAGTCCTGTTCAACCAATAACCTTGAATCATCCCCAAGAAATTTCTTCTGTCCGGGAAAACGGTTATTTCCCGGGCAAATTAATATACGAATTTTGAATATTAATCGAATTAATGACGTCATTTCCAGTTTTGCTAATGTTTTTATTCGAGTGTTTTGTTAGGCAAATTTAATTGGCAGTCTTTTCCTAATACGAACCAAAATATTCAATTTAGATGAGATCAATGAAAAAAAAAAAAAATACCAGCTTGACCGTTTAAGAGGCTCATTCGCGTTAGATGTTCGGGATCTAATTTCAACAGTTCTACTTTCCCGTTTTTAGCAGATTGTACATGGTCAAATTAGAACGTAAATTAATTAAATTATTATATTTATAGTACGTAAAATTTGAATAATATTAATTAAGAATTTGTATCGCACGATTCGGTATGAGCATCGATTTTTTGGTTGAAGGAACAGACCACCGAAAGGATATTATAATCAGTGGTGTAAGATAGACGTGGGGGGAGGCTCCAGCTTCTCCCGCTAAATATATTCATATAATGAATTAATTGCCCCATATTGCAGTGTTCGAGTTTCTCCTATTGCTGAAGGAATTCTGTAAGATTAAGTAGATGTTAGATTCATAACATCAACAATCAAAAAAGAAAGCAAAAGCTTCGTAAAAAATTGGAGAAACATATGGCAGTGTGTTGTTTAAGAGTTAAAGATACAAGTCGTATAAGCGAATTTACCGTATAAGTCGTATTCACGTCCTGAGACTTTATTTTAGTTTATCTCGGGCAGGAACCACGGCTTAACGTGACAACCGAATCACGATATATTTAAATAAAAGTAAGTTTACTGGGAGCTCAATCCAGTCCTAACGGTTCCGGAAACTACGGTCGTAACAAATATAGCGCAGAAGTACAATGATAAGAAGAAAAAAAAAGGATAGCACTATATAACTTTAACCGTTAAAGCAATTAAGTTTATACGTAACAGACACTTTAATTAGTTCTATCAATAAATACACACATACGCGGTTTCATAAACGTTTAAAGATGTAGTACAGGATAAGAATGGCTTTAACGGTTCCGAAAACTATGGTCGTAACAAATGTAGCATAGGGGTATAATGATAAGGAGGAATAGGAGAATAGAACTATGTAACTTTAACCGTTAAAGCAATTAAGTTTATACGTAACAGAGACTTTAATTAGTTCTATCAATAAATACCCGCATACACACATGCGGTTTCATAAACCGTTAAAGAGATACAGGATGAGAATGGCCCTAAGGGTTCCGAAAACTATGGTCGTAATCAATATAGCACAGGGGTAACATGATAAGGAATAGGAGAATAAGAACTATGTCTTAACTTTAACCGTTAAAGCAATTAAGTTTATACGTAACAGACACTTTAATTAGTTCTATCAATAAATACACACATACGCGGTTTCATAAACATTTAAAGATGTAGTACAGGATAAGAATGTCTTTAACGGTTCCGGAAACTACGGTCGTAACAAATATAGCGCAGAAGTACAATGATAAGAAGAAAAAAAAAGGATAGCACTATATAACTTTAACCGTTAAAGCAATTAAGTTTATACGTAACAGACACTTTAATTAGTTCTATCAATAAATACACACATACGCGGTTTCATAAACGTTTAAAGATGTAGTACAGGATAAGAATGGCTTTAACGGTTCCGAAAACTATGGTCGTAACAAATGTAGCATAGGGGTATAATGATAAGGAGGAATAGGAGAATAGAACTATGTAACTTTAACCGTTAAAGCAATTAAGTTTATACGTAACAGAGACTTTAATTAGTTCTATCAATAAATACCCGCATACACACATGCGGTTTCATAAACCGTTAAAGAGATACAGGATGAGAATGGCCCTAAGGGTTCCGAAAACTATGGTCGTAATCAATATAGCACAGGGGTAACATGATAAGGAGAAATGATACAGGATAAATACTCAAATCGCCTCACGATATGAAATCACCGAAGCGTAACTTTGGATTATAATTTTTGACGCCATAAATAAGCTCAAATTGGAGTGTTTTTTGTAACAAGAAATGCAGACACCACCCCCTGGTCCAGAATCGAACCGGGAACCCTACGCTTGAACCGAAGTGCCTTAAATTAGCCATTTAAATTCCCTACGAAAATTACAAAAAACGTGGCCCGGTAGCTTCGAATGTTGACTGTTTGGCAATTGTGCTAACCTTGAGAAGGGTATTAATATTTTGCGAAAAATAAATCGTGGAAAAGGTAAGTATTACTCCTATTAAGAATTCCCCAATGCTGGTTGTCTACACTAATGTTATTGCGTAAGAATATAAACCATATTTTCTCATTCTTCTTCAAGTACTTTGTTCTGTAATTTTTAATAGTACGATAACAAGTATTATTATAAGTAGCATAATTAGTGTTAGAATAAGTAGTACCTATAAGTAGTATTAGAAAAAATAGCATAAGTAGTATTAGAAAAAATAGCATAAGTAGTATTAGAATAAGTAGTATAAGTAGCATTATAACAAGAAGTAGCATGAGTAGTATAAGTAGTATTAGAACAAGTATTAGTACAAATAGCATTAGTAGAAATAGTATTAGTCCAAGTAGTATTAATGCAAATAGTAGTAGTATCGACAGTATTAGAACAAGTATTAATGCAAGTAGTAGTATATAATTGAAAGTATTAGTATGCAGGTAGTAGTATTAGTATCAGGAACGTAGCTAGGGTTGGCGTGAAAGGCCTACGCCAGAGGCTCAAACGAGGAAGGTCGTAAAATCGACTGAAATAATTCACAGGGAAGGATATGTTCGTGGCTAGAGTGTGTGTGTGGAGGGGGGGGGGCGGAATCTAGACGGTTCTGCCAGGGACACAAGATCATCTAGCTACGATTAGTATTAGTTCATATGCAGTAGTATTAGTATACAAGTAGTATTTTTAATATACAAATAGTAGTAGTATTAGCATACAGTTTTTTATACGGTATAATTACAATTTTTTATTTAATTTGTCCTCATGATGGAAGTTGACTGGCATTTGGAAATTGGGTGTGGTGCTTTTTGTAAAAGGCACTAGTAGTGCATGGCATTCCTATAATCTTTGCCCCATAGGCGTATGCAGAAAGTTCATAAGGGGGTTATAGGCTCAATGGGGGGGTTACAGAGCTACAACTCACATATTCCTATGTTAAATATACAAAATTTCATTGCAATGGGGGGTTACAACTCCAATTAACATCTCCTGCTTACGCCGATATTACCCCCCCCCCCCCCCATAGCGATCTTTCAATATTTTCTGTTAGCAAAACATGACTATTCGATATCTTTTTGATAACTTTTAGAAATAGCATTATTTGTACTGCTTGTTATTCATTTACTTGAAAAAGTACTAATGGAAATTTCAGAATAATTTATATATGTGACTTTTATTATAAAGGGTTTGCTGTAGTAAGGGCCATATAACGAAAGACAGAAATTTGGCTTTCCTAGCTCCGTGCGTTACAAACTTTGGCATCTTTTGGCGCAGAATAATGAAGTCTGTACGCAAGAAAAAAAATAGTTGATTTTTTCCTATACTGCAAAAAGATAATGTTAGTCTTCGAAGAAAAGGAAATTTCTGTTATCTCAAATGCGACCATAGACTTCCAATCTATGAAATAGGTATTGAACGCGAAGAAGTAGCAAAACCAGGGGTAGCGGGAAAAATATCCTACATTATTGAGAATGAAGAAAGGGACGAATTGAGGACCCTGTTAGAGGGCCTGGTATTGTGCCAACGAGAGAGTTGACCTGTCTTCCCCACATGTTGCGATCTCAGGCCTGCAAAGGAAGAAAGAAATGCCGCAACAAAAGCTTTTGGTTCGGATCACGCCCCTTCGTCACACACGGCTATTGGTGCGGTACGAGCGAAAATATTACAGTTATTATAGATGTCAGAAAAAATCCGCACAACGTTTCATTACAACGGAGCGGAGAGCAAGGTTCTAGTGGAGGTGCAGAAAGCTGTGGAAGAGAGTCCACAGATCGACAAAATTTTACGCCACCAGAGGGGGCGGGAGAAAAGTACGATTTATAGCAATATCGATTGGACTACAGAAATCGATATGTCCACCATATGTATTTTTTAACTTAATCTTTAGTGATTTGTATTTGCGATTTAGTAAAAAAGTTCTAAATTTGTTAAAATAATGTGAGGCATTCCATTATAGTTCAGAGATGTGTATGGTGTCAATTTTTCAGTTTATATGCGATATTTCAATGGGCCGCTTAATGAAGTTAGTTAATGATAGATATATATGCATGAAGGCATGCCCGTAGAGGGGGAGCTTAGGAACCGGTTCTCACGAAACTAAATTTTTAATGGGACTTGGTTACCACTTTACATGTTGCAATTGCATCGATACACGCTGTACGAAGTCTTGAACCTCTGAGATTAAATTCCGGCTACAGCCTTGTATGAAGGTAAACAATATCCAGCTCATTTTGCAAATTAGCAACACAAGTTATTATTTACATTTGATATCATTTAATAATTTTTTCATTTCTAAAATTGTTTTCCATTTTATAACTTCACAAAGTCTTGTTACATTCTTATGATGACCCTCCAGTGAAGAGTGGAAAGGGTTTAATGATGTATTAAAACTTAACGCAAATTCAACGTTGTATTTATTCAAATAATATTCATCATAAATTGCGGGTATTACCAATATTATTGAATAAACACCCTTGTCTGTCTGTCTGTCCGTCCGTCCGTCCGGATACTTTGCTATATTGGAAGTTTTTAATTTTTTATTTTCCTATCTTAAGGGACTATCTCTTGCGTGCGTACCAAGCAAATGCGCATCGGAATTTGAGGCTGTAAGAGAAAAACAGAAAGAAAGAAAAGAAAAGAAAAGGGAGTAAAAATTGCTATTTGCTTTTTTCTTCTTTATTTTTTAAGTAAATTTATTAATTAGTAATTGTTTTAAAATGCAATCAGGTAATATGCTAAATGCATTAAGTATTAATTAATTTGTATGGAAACTATACAAAAAGTTACATTAAGAAATAATTTTATCAACCTTTTTCAGGTGTAGCAATAGTAAGGCCGATGTTATGTCATGGTTAGATGGTGAAACGTTCGTAAAGAAAGGAAATGCATTTTTTGGGTCTAGTGGGCTAGGAACCCATGACCTTTTGCTATCCGGACAGGTGCTCTTATGAACTGATCGTGCCCCACCAGACGCAAAAAACATTCCTTTCTTTACGAACGTTTGACCATCTAACCATGCCATAACATCGGCGTTACTATTACTACGCCGAAAAGACGTTGATAAAAATTGTTTCTTAATTTAATCTGCGTAGTGTTCGATTTGTATAAATATATCTGCTGCAACGGGCTTTTCGATGAATTTAATACCGATCTCTTCGTAAGTGGGTTTAAAAAGCAGTCCATGTACTGCCCCATTCTGCGAATTAACCAGTTTCGATAAAAAACAATGACAAAAACGCTTTAAATACGTTCGTGGGGAATCTAGTGTTTGTCATCTGTTTCTCAGTTGGTAAGAGCAGTTGCCCGGATATGCAGAGGTCGTGGGATCGTGCCCCACCAGACGCAAAAAACATTTCTTTTCTTTACGAACGTTTCACCATCTAACTATGCCATAATATCGGAGTTACTATTACTACGCCTAAAAACATTGATAAAAATTGTTTCTTAATTTAATCTGCGTAGTGTTCGACTTGTATTAATATACAAGAAGCGTCAGCAAAGTAATTTTCTTTTGTTTATTAAAGGAGTAAGAAATTAAAAAAAGTTCTATTTATATCCAATCGCATGTATCAGAAGTTTGAGTCCCTTTGCAACGGAAGTTCTCAAAAAAAAGTGCAGGTTCCACATATAGGCGCATCATCATCACCAGTATTATTATTATCACGACTGCCCTTTCTCCTATAAAAAAAAAAAAGCGAGAGACTACTCTTTCTTTAGCAATCTCCGTCTTGAGGCGTAATTTCTTAAGAGGCAGATGTTCGGATCCGCCGGAGAATTGCGGCTTCTGACATAAGGGGCGGATCCAGAAAAAGTTGTTTTGGGGAGAGAGAGGCGTTACACAGCTCGAAAACCAGTTTATACCTATTTCGTGAAAATTGCTACCGTTTTTGGATCAATAATAAAAAGTGTAAATTTTTGCTATACTCGGAGGGGGCGCCCACTGCGCCTCTGTTTTGTATCCACCCTTGCTTGGAGCAGTATCATCTAAGGTGCTCTTGTTCCATAAAACACAAACAAATTAAAGTATCGAAGATACAAGTAACATGAGAATATTCAAAATTGCTTTAAATATGATTGGATTCAAAACGTTTTCAACAACGATGTAGGCCTAATTGAATTAGGCGCCGAAATTTGATAATTTTCTTTTTAATACTGAAACATTTATTCTATTTGTATTATTTATATTTGAATGTTACGTTCAGAACCATTTTGTCACGTTCAAAGTGAGTTTTGATTGTTGTTCGACTAGGAGTGTTTTACAAATTTATGTGCTATAATTGACTATGGAAGTGCATGAGGTGCAAGTCGTCGATTTTGACAAAAGTGGTATCTTTGAAAAGATCTCATTACGGGTCTCATTACATTACTCATTACTCAATAGTCAATGGAACTATCCGTCTCAATCCAATAGTTGAGAAGATATCGCTAAAATAAAACGATAGAGTCAGCACTGCTGGGAAAGCGAAGTGCAGGAGCATATCGTGACTACAAAGTACACACACATTAATACGATATTTTAAATATTTAATATTCATGTCAAGGGTACTCAGTGACATCAACCGTTTTCCACATGATAGTGTTGAGCAGTAAAGAAATGTTAAAAGCACAAATGTTGCGTATACTAGGCATACTTCAAGAACGGCAAACTCTCGCATTCACTGAATATATTTCCTGTTAGCATAAACCACAACTGCTTTATAGACAGAAAACTTCAGATTTGCGATTGCAATAGTGTTTTTTCAAAAGCATCGCGTCACATGTCTGACCTGACATTTGATTATGGCGTAAGTGATGCATGTTGATAATACCTTTTCTTGTTGCCAAATCAATTTCTCCCAGATTGTCTGATGAGTACGAGAATATTCCATTATTCTCTTTACCATGTATTTATAATCGTGAAAGGTTTGAATATTTAGTGGCTCTGGGTACTTTGTTGGATCAGGAGGTAAGAATATGACTCCTACATTATCTTCCATTTTTTTTTAATATTTTACTACCTTTTCGGCCACTTCACTGATGCAGGATCAAAAGGGTATGTTGTTTGGTGATGTTCTCCTTTAATATTTCAAAGTATTTCGCAATTAATTTCTTGCTGCTCGTACTAGACTTAAAACAGAGGTGACGAGAGGGGGGGACAGAACGAGTGCAGTCGGGGGGCACGCACTGGCAAGGACCTATGCTGTGAGGGCCTGGCCCAGGAAAGTGGCCATGGTGGGGTCGGACAAAGTGAGCCTGAGGGCCCGTGTTGCCTCTCTGTGCCCCTGACTTTAAATTCATGACAAAAACTTTGGAGTTTTTCATACTTTCAACTTTTAGCCACAACAGGTCCACATTTGCCTTGGAGTTGGTGATTATTAACACCGAGCTAATTAACTTGCCAGCGGCACTAATGGTCAATTGAGTTGTATACGAGTGCGTTGTGGACATCTGCCACATCCTTCGACCCTTTGATATCGAAAGTTCTTTTTGATATGAATTCATATAGCCTACATAATCGCTCTGGTCAGTATTGAAGATGGAGTGTAGACTGTTAGTGTTTTATCTAGAAAAAAATTAGGGCAGGACGCATGACCTGACAAAACGCCATTTTTTTCACTAAGTACGTGGATACACACGATGAACATCCGCTGTTATGTCAGATTTACTGCTACTAACTGCTGTAAGCAGCATCTTAATTGGTTTAGTTCCTATTGCTGTTTAATTTAAATGTTTTAGTCTTCGTTTGCAGGTAAGTAGTACTTTTTTTTCTTTTCCCGAATTAACTTTTTTCGAAAGGCGAGGGGAAGTATGCGTGATTGCAATCTAACGGCAGTGTTGCCAGATGGCAAGATTAAAAAATCCCAACTTCATACAAAATAATAATTTAATATAACTATAATTTAGTTAAACATTATCCTATACTATATGACAAGTAAGAGTAATAAAATAGGGATGTAAAACATGCTTAATTTAGTGCTTAAAGACAAACAAATTGATTTTAACAAAAATTTGACCTCAAAAATAGGTGGAACCGCTAACGTTTATCGCAGTAGTCCGTGGTTGAAAGTCTGCAAACCTGGCAACAGTGCTTTGTTTACAAATATTCGCCAGCAATTTCATTTTGCCAAAACAACCAGTGTTATTACGGAAATGAAATAATGAAGTACAAAATTTTTATAAATCAACAAATGTCGTCACGCGTTTTTGGATCTAATATGGAAAAGGGACATTTGGACACAAGGGCAGACAAGTTGGGGGGCAGGGTGCTAATAGATTCGGCAGGGCGTTGCGCCCTTCTATTTCGCTTTAGATGAAACATTAGACTGTACTTTGGTATAATTATTATTTGTTTTACTCTTAAAATTCTTCATGGCTGAATGCAGTATCGGTTCTAAGATAGGCCAGGGGGTCATGGCCCCTCTTATATAACCAGATTTTATTATCTTGCCTATGTGCACGTGCGTGCTAGCGGCACTCGCGCACATGGGCAGGAATTTGTGCCCCCAAATTTTTTTTGTCTATGACCGTCACTGGTTGAACGCCTAAGGAAACTGCCTCCTTACGGTTCTTCTCATTCTTTCTTTTTTGTCTCAGAGGACCAGGCGAGATTTAGTTCCTGACATTAACTTATAGACTACTATAACAACTTATAGACTACTTATAGACTACTATAACAACTTATAGACTACTTATAGACTACTATAACAACTTATAGACTACTTATAGACTACTATAACAACTTATAGACTATTATAGACTACTATAACAACTTATAGACTACTTATAGACTACTATATAACTTATAGACTACTTATAGACTACTATACAACTTATAGACTACTATAACAACTTATAGACTTACTATAACAACTTATAGACTACTTATAGACTACTATAACAACTTATAGACTACTTATAGACTACTATAACAACTTATAGACTACTTATATACTACTTAACTCATAGACTACTACATTCTAGGCCTGTACTGACGTCATTTAGTTAATATATGCACACAACACTATCATGGGAAAAATTGCTGACGTCACGGAGCAGCCTGGACATGAATATTAAGCATTTAAAATATCGTATTAAAGCATACATGCTTTGAATTCACGAAATGCCCCTGCACGTTGCTTTCCTAGGAGTGATAAATCCATTGTTTCCTTTTAGCATTTTCTTCTCAACTGTTAGATTGAAATTGATAGTTCCATTGACTGTTTCACTAATCGTAACGAGACCTTTTCAACGATACCGCTTTTGTCAAAATTGACAAAAATACACCTAGCGCACTTCCCTAGTAAGTATATAATTATGTAGATGATTAAGTATATATATCTTTTTTAAGGCTTTTGATTTTTCAGGCCGTTTGCTTGTGTGTTTGCTATCGAATTTTCTGCCGATAAATGTGATATTCTTCTTCTTCTCCCAGTCGGTATCCTAACTGGGGTATTCGTACTCATTCTCTGCATTTTTCGTACATTGTTTGTTTAGGGCGCAGTTCTATTTATTACATGCTCGCGAGCCTACAAAGTGTATTCCTTAGGCATAGCTGTACTTACAATCCATTCTCAGACAATATTGTTATCAATTTAAAAGAGAAAATAGTTTTATCTAATCCATGTATGATTTTCGAGAACGATACCGAACGTAAGCTATGAAGATAAATTTTTGTATTTTAACTTTTTAAATTTTACGCTATTTAAGTCAACTTTTTCAAATTTTTCAGCCTTCATATCACTTACGTTTTCATAAGTTTGAATGATATAGTTTTTTTTGCAAAAATACAAGTGAAGATCATTTTTTTAAAGGATATGATAATTTTCAGATCATTGTGTTGCTAATTTTTAAAGCCTTATATAATTTAAGTTTACAAACTTTTGAAACTTTCGTTCTTTTAAACTAGTAATGATTTCCCATACTAAATAAAATCTGAATAATATATCCATGTTTTTTGTAAATTTAAAAATGCCATCGGCGCTCATCTCATCATCAAATATACCAAACTATTTTGTTGATGTTTTTGGTGGTGAGAAAAGCGCCGACGACATTTTTAAATTTACACAAAAACATGGAAATGTTATTTTTGGGTATTTTCGTTAACAAAACGGTTAAAATACTTATCATGGTCTATGGATTTCGAAATTCATGCTGTTTTCGTTTCCGCACTTAAAAGGTTTTTTCGTCCATAGCATGCTTTGTGTATGAACGGAAAATGAAAAGAAAAGTGCTATGAAAAAATCAAACAAAGCATTTCTATTCTTTAGACGCAGAAAAATCGAAATCCAGCCTGACACACAAATCAATAGAAATCGGCCAATAGGAAGAAAACATTTTTACGGAATCCTACAGAACACAGTTTATAGATTTTCTTTTCGTTGAAGCCCTTCGATATAACAAAAAAGTTTTTGAGTGGTCCCCTGGCCGAAAACTATATTTAAAGGAATAAAATTATTGGAAAGAGGCTGGTGGAAAATTTTCAAAGGAATAAAGCACCCAGACGGTGAATGGCTTTTCTTTTCTCTGCTTGTTTATTTTTTTTTCTCTTCTAAAAATAAAAATAACGACTGTCACTGTTAGTTTTTAAGTGCCAAGGAAAATGGTCTTACATGTAAAGCAAGGAAAAAACAGGATATTTCAAAGTAAAATTCAATTATTTATTAAAATTCCAGGGAAAATGTAAATATTGATTGAGTTGATATTGTAAATCGATTATTTGTATATCCATGAAAATTTCTTGTTTCGATTTCATATAATAATATTGTTTTAGTAAAGTATTGCTTAAAGATAGCATAATTAATTAATTAATATATATATAGTATGCTCAATAAAAATTTTATATCTTCTCTAATGATTACTCTTGATGATTTGCTATCACTCTTATGATCGCTTTTGATGACTTATCATCCTCATGATTACCTTTGGTGATTGCTATCACTCTCTTCATTACTTTTAATTATAGACGCATTTCTCTCTTATGATCGTCATATTTCTCTGTTATGGTAATTTTCCTTTTCTTTTATTTTGATTGCTATAGTATTTTTCTTAGGGTGATTTACCTTTCTCTTGTAATGCCGCTTCTAATATTCATGCTATTCATAATATTGATAGCTATATATATACTCGTAACAAAATAATGATTAAACGCAATTTCTTAATGCTTTTAACGATGGTATGTTTTGACCTTCATATTAAAATAGAAAACATGTCAAAGACATTAAAATACAGAAGGACTTGGTAAATTTGAAGTTCAAGACACCATAAACTGTGCCCAAATTATTCAGTATATGCAAATTAAAAACATTTTGTACAATTGACTTTAGATTCACCGAAGAGCTGAAAGGTCCTAAAATTGCACAAATTATGGTTAAACGTGTTCGAATCATCCAAAATACACTGTATTTAAAAATGGTGCAATTTTTTTTTTGTCTTTGATATAAACTCAGTTGCGGGAAAAACGACAAAGGAAATAACGTACGCAGCAAATTTAAAAGAGGGAGGAGGTTACTGGGTTATAATTTGAGATACATATTATATGTAAAATAATATAGCTTTCGGTAATCAAAACAGAGTACGGGGTATTTGTAATTCCATTACCCCCCCCCCCCTGCGTATTCCACCGTGTGGGTGGGGCAACTTCTGTTATTCTTTTAGTGTTCCTTGTTGCCATTAAGGAAGTCATGAGCTGAGTGATTCCCCCCTTAGTAATTGAGGGGGGATATGAGAGAGAGATTGGTGGATTAGTCTTAAATCAATTTATATGGACAATTATTTATATATTTATATTACATTTTTGAAAGGATACTATCACAGAATAGTTAGGCATGGTATATATTTTAATTATGTAATTAACAACAATTAATTTGCATCATTAAAGGTGAATTTGGAGCGCAAGATTAGAAACTGTGTTTTAGTTGATAATTAATTTTTCTTTGCTTTTGCCTGAGACTTTAAATATTTTGACCATCAAAGAGGACTCAACACTCGTTTATAGTTTTTTGTATGTGTGTGTTGTCGTATCTAGTATACTTAATGTAAAAGTATACGAATACTTGATGGATACAATATGAAAGTACATGAGATTTATGCCGCATATTTGATGTATACAAAACACTTTTTTTTACGGTAGGAAATCTGATCGATCACGATTAATATACACTCTGTTTCCATGGAACACCCATCAACAAACTCTTTTAAAGCAATGAAAGTGATGAGAGTGACAGAACAAGGAGTTGACGTTTATTTGAATGCCCATCAATTTCATCCATTTCTTGACAACAACACTATATCATATCTTGCCGGTAAGCTTTTTTGGATACTTTCTAGTCTAGAGAACGAGGCTTTTATCTAGGAGAATTAAAAAGTTTACAATGATGACTACCGTGATCGTAAAACGGATCGTAAAAAGAGTCCTGTTCATTTAATCATAAAACGATCGAATATCGTAGAAATGTATGTCGTAGAATCCGTAGCCATTAGACTTCCACTCAAATGACACTTTAACGATGGAAACGCTGCTGGTAAAACAGAAAAATTAGTCCCCAGCGATTCCCCGAGAGTATTTTTCCAAATCGTGGTGAAACGCCAAATGGAAATTTAATTAGAATTATTTAGCAGTTAATTTGTTCTTGCTAGTTTGAGTGAGGAAAATGTGTGAAAACAAACTTTTTTTTCCATTTCGCTTGAGTTTTTGAAGAGAAATATTTAGTTGTATACATTATAGAGCTTTGCAGGATATTCCGCCGCGTCTGTTTATTAAAAACACTTAAGGTTTCACCCCGTGCTATGTGGAACACGAGGGATGCTCCGCATAGCACGGAGTGTAACGTTATAATGTATTTTAATAGACGCCGTGAAAGTACATTAGTGAAAGCATAGCCAATATTTATTTGCTCTAAAATAAGAACAAATTCTGAATTTTATTTGAATGCTACATTTATTATGATGCTATTATGGATTAGTGGAATTCAAGAATCATGGAAATAGCGTTTTTCCATTAGCACGTGCGTAGAAAAGGGGGGTCGCAGGGGCTCAAGCCCCCTATTCTATATAAATACACATTATCTTTAACAGCGAATCACGTGATCTTATGTAAAGCTACTCGAGCCCCCCATAGTGTCCGAATTACTACGCTCCTGGCCATTAAAATAACACAAAAAAAATTGAATTGCAGCTCAAAGTAAAAGCGGCTATTAAAAAGATGCAGTTTTTTAATTTGTTATATTTGATGCCTTTTATTGTAAATAGAAATATGAAAATAACGTATTTTTTATTTGGAGATAATTAAAAGAATATGGACTTGATTAGTGCACAGTATATGAATGTGCATATAAACACAAAATATTTTCTAAATTTTTGTAAATAAACGCCAACTATTTCTCAACGGGAATTATCCTTAAATCTCATTAAATATGATATCAAATAAGTCTTAATTTAAATAAATGATTTAAGGAATTCGGAAATTAAAAATTTCTGATATAAAATAAAATTTTATCTAAAATAATCATTAAATCAAATAATTCTTAAATGAAATAGTTAAATAAAAAATTCTCAAATCAAATATGTAATTTTATCAAGAAATCCACAAATTAAATAACTGTGTCTTTAAAAAATTTTTTAAATAACACAATCATATCAAATGAATCTCAAATGAAGTATTCATCATGATAAACGTAAACTTTAAATCAAATATTCATCATATCGTATATATATATCTCAAATCAAATACTGAATTGAGTAATATCTTATAAAAGCAACTAATAGTCTTGATCAAAAAGGTCGTAAAACACTTTTTAACAAGCTTCAACAAAGACTTGACAACACAACTTCAACAACTAATAGTCTTGATCAAAAAAGCCGTAAAACACTTTTTAAAAAACTTCAACACAGACTTGACAACACAACTTCAATAACTAATAGTATTGATCAAAAAGGTCGTAAAACACCTTTTAAAAAGCTGCAACAAGGACTTGACAACACGATTTCAACAAAGGCAACACAGACAGTAGCCATTCAACTAGTTGATATAAAAAAAAAAAAAAGAAAGAATTTTCGTATTTCTTTTATTATTTGATATACAAAATGGTTAGAAAAGCAAAGTATGAATGTATACTGCATGCACACATATATCCAAATTGTTAAACAGTATATGTAATAAAGCATAATATTAGCCAAACCCAATCGACGTTCCTCGTATATTTTTTTATAAAAAATTATACAACATCGTTCCACTGCATTGAAGATATTGTCCAAAATTTCTTTCCCGATACATGGATCATACACTTGGTCCTACATATCCTTCATTTAGTATTACACGCAGAAGCATATGCACACATAAACTCCTACATACGCAGTCTTTCGCACTAGTTTGAATGTTTTTACGTTTTGCAAAAATAAACGCAACCATTATTTATGCTTAGTTATAATAATGGTTAAAAATAATATATAATAACAATTTTATAAATAATTAAATAGTAGTTACAATGATAAGCATTATCAAGCTCCTCATGTTGCAGGAGCTGTGATGAGAAAAAAAAAAGAGAAGTTGGAATGCGTTAATAATAATAGTAAGTAGAAGAAGAAGAAATTTTCGAAGAGGAATAATTTAGATGAGGAGGATTTTATGATTTTTCCTTACCAATACTTACGGCTCTCCAAAGGGAGTTTTAAAAGTTACGATCGAAATAAGTTATTGTTTCGGCAAAGAGTTTTCAGTGTGTTCACTGGAGGTAAACACCCTTACATTATCGACGTGATATAAAATAACAACAACGCTTGAATTTTGTTTCTGGCGTCGGCGCCTTTCTCATTTTACCCCGAAATTAAGTGTCCAATCGATGACGAGGAACCCACAGGCACCCGGTGATAGGTTATTGACGAATCCATTAAAATTCCATCGTTACGCTTCAAGGGCCTTAGTTTTAGAAATTCGTGTGGGTGGAATTCATTGGAACGTATTGTTCCCTCAACACCCCTCTTTGGATCGGCGAAGATGTATGAGGGGTGCTTCAGAGATGATGGATTGGACAAGAGTTCCACGTTAATGAGCCGGCGAGTGTGTTCATGAAGAGGAGACGAGGTGTACACTCCTCCAATCAAGGATTCAGAAGACTCAAAAACTGTGTCCACGTAGCTGGTGGTAGAGAATCGGTGAAGAGCGTTCTCGCCACCAGCTCAGGATAAAATGTTTTCTCCCGTCGTATTCTTATTTTAGTAATGAGAAAAATGTATGCGGGGTGGGGTGGCGTCCATTGTTGCACTAGACGGCGGAAACTAGCTCTAATTATGGCACTAAAGAACAAAGCGCAGAGATTACAGATGTTGGCAAACCGCAGCTGCGGGGACAATATAATACGAGATGACTTCTTTAACCAGTTCCTTTTAACATTTGAGCAGTGCGAACCCTTTTGGTTGCGAAGTATCTTTATAAATTATTGACATATCACTTTAAGTAAATTTAAGGATATCTAAATCTCGATACATCTGATTCGACCACTTTCAGTAATAAGAAAGGATATGACGGCTCCGCTGTCTACCACGCATTTCTATTCTTAAAATAATTTTAATTCGCAGTTTTATGAACATTTTTACGTTCAGTTTTAAAGCTGGGTTTTATTCGCCAAGCAGATGAAAAACATAAACTGATGTATTTCCTATACAAATAAAAGTAACTGGTTATACGAGCGACTTATAGCAAATTGCACTCCAGTGATCCAATAGCTATGCCTTCGGTCCACTTGGTTCAGGTTCGATTTCCAAATAAGCTAGATTGGACATAATTTATTGTAAGGTTACATCAACCGCCCATCAAGATGCCTAGACTGAAAAATATTCGCTATTATCTGATAGTCTCACCAGGAGTAGACAAGCCCATCTTTTTGCCCATTTTGTTGAGTGGATGGAAAAGTTCTCTTAGGAATTGACATTTTGCAGACACATAGACGAAGAATGGATTTAAAAGTATACATATAACCAGAAACGTAGCCGAAGTCTGAGGAGTGTGTAGAGAGAGAGAGCAGATTCCTTCACTCCTCTGCAATACACTGACCTTAAATAGTACCTGTGCAAGAGTGTACGATTTTACCTTCAAGAAGTTTCTTTCGACGCCAATTTTGGGGCCTTTTCCCCCCCCTTATAAATACTTAAAAAGAAAAACTAACCATAGCTAGCAAAATTTTGTCATTGCTCGATTGGATTGCGAAAGTCAAAGAAGTAATAATAAGAAGGAGGACACCATTTTCAAAAATATCCTCAATGTTTCGAGAATTACAATTTTCTTTATCACACGTTTGGGTTCTGCCATTGAAAAACCAGGGTATAAGCTCCAGTATACAACCGTAAAGCCAACCGTATCTACCAACACTGTACTTAATGTAGAATGTATAATGTGTTCGGCACACATTTAATGGTCATGTAATTGAACAGTGGCGGGTGTACAATTTGGGATCACTCTAAGCTTGGACTTTTAAAGTATTTCTTTTATTTAAAAAAAAAAATCAATCTTCTAAACTTCGGTACCTTTAGCCATTTTGGTGAATTTTTGAGGTCTCACGGGAGCTCAGAAGCTCAAGCTTTGTTAGTTTATGGTGAATTTGTACCCTTGTGCGTCTAGAATTACGCTTGTTTTGGTTTTAAGGTAAAGAGGCAACTAATGTACGGCTGCAACGGGACTCACAATTTTTCAGGGAATTTGAAACTTTTCTGTTTATGCATGCAGTGTCGGATTTCTGAGTAGCACACAAGACACGTGCCGAGAAACGGCACTTTTTGGAGGTAGCAGCAGAGATCTCATAAAAATTTCAGAATTCAGCAAGGTCGTCAAAGATTTTCTGTTGCATAAATACACAATGGCGGATGAATGTAAGTTTAATATCTCTGTTGTCATAAATTGTTCACGAATACGAGAACGTAATTTTACACAGTATGAGGGATGGCAGCTAAGAGCCCAGGAAGTATTAGCTTAAGCAACTATGTGAAAAGCCAGCTTAACAAATAAAAGTTAAAAGCGAGATATATAGGCGTGCTTTTTTTCTCGAACGTATTCATCTCTCTGCAAGGGAGGTGGCAACACTGTTTTCGCGTAGGGACGATAATTTTGCCGAAGTACTCGGGGAATCAAACACGGCACGCGTTCTGTGAGGTCATTGCAGTCGAACCTGGGTAAGGACAGATCCAGAAATCTTCAAATTTGGAAGCCAATCACTTCCGATTCCTATTTTCAGCCAAGTATCCATTTTGTCCATCAATCCACTTTGCACATTTATTTCCACACACTTTTCATTTCATTTTCTATAATGTAATCCCGGCTCAAGGGGAGGGGCGATCGCCCCCTCCCCCATAAATCCGCCAGTGAACCCAGGTTATTTGCACTATAGACGAACGCGCTACCGCTACGCTAACGCAAAACTACATAAACGTCAAAGTAGAGTTAACACAGTTGACAAATGATTTAGGACAGGAGAATAGATTACGAGAATATAAATGTTAGTTACATCTATGAGCACGACTCTGCCTTGGCGTAGTTGAAATGTGTACCGTTGCGTAGTTGAAATGTGTACTGTTGCGCAGTTGAAATGTGTACCGTTGCGTAGTTGAAATGCGTACCGTGGCATAGCAAAAACGTGTGCCTTAGCGTAGCCGAAATATGTGCCGTGGAGTAGTTTATCTACCACGAAGAAAATCTAAATTTGAATCTAAGCCATAGAGAATGCCTGTCGTTCTTCCTCTGATCCGTTGGTCAAGGTTTGATTGTCTAAGAAGCAGAGACTTGCATCCGTCAGAAAACGGTATTATAATTCCCAAGGAAAACGGCGTAGGCTGGCGGGGGTAAGAGGGCACTTGAGCCCAGTTTGCGCTATATTAAACCTCCCAAGTTACGCCTATGGATAATTCCCAAGGAAAAAGTATTATAATCCCCTAGGAAAACAGTAGTATACTTCCCTAGGGAAACGGTATTATAATTCCCTAAGCAAACCCTATTGCAATTCCCTAAGCAAACTGTATTATAATTCCTTAGGAAGACTGGCGCAGCACGATTTTAATAGTTTTTTGCCATAAAACCGAGCAATATAGTGTTTGTAAATATAGAAAATTGAAACGTGAAGTGTCGCCTATATATCGAGTTTAAACAGACTTTCATTTATAAAGAAATACTTTATTTCACCGTTTTTTATTTTATTTTATGTTTGTTTATTTTTTGTAAACGAAAAGGGTATATCATTGAAAAGCGCTGAAAATGGGGGGAGATGGCCGAATGACATGATTTGACAGTGATTGGCTATAAATTTGATTTCCCAGCTTATTGTGATGGTGGGATTCTAAAAGGGTTCTCGCTCTATAAGTGAGGTGGGACTTCCCCTACAACGTATCGATTGTTCGTATTCCTTTATATCGATTATTTTCATAATGCAAATCAGGGTTAACCTGACACACTTCCACTTGTTTATTTATGAATGTTAATAATAGTAATTAAACACTAATTTCACAAAGAATTTTTGCATTTAAACTTTATTTTTATGTCTCAAGGCAGTACTTAAATAAGTAAGAAATGTAGAAATGATAGTAAATATTAAATAATCATAAACCATATTAAATATTAATAAATAATACAGAAAAATCCCTCATTAGTAGACCTCACGGGTTAGAAAAATATCCGTGAAAGAGAATTGTGCCCGATAATGGGGGTTTACTGTAATAAACAATATTAAATATTTATAGTTGATAAAAATAAAAATAATAGTGAATATTGGATAAGTAATAATCAATAATAGTAAGTAGGCTTCATGGCAGAAAACCACAAGAATGCCATAAGCAATCAACATGTATAATTGTCAGATGCCTTAAGTTTTGGGTTTGGAAAATTTTCAGAAACATTTGAGAATTGATCGAAGGCTTAACGCAATGTTCTGATTATGGCTGACCTCTCTGGAGCCAGAGTCCATTTGATGAGTTCAGTCCGTATTATACTTGATTATGAAATAGATTAGGTGGTTAGAGATAGGGCTAAGGCTTTCAAGAGAAAGAAAAGAAAATTTGCCAATTTCCCTACAGACATCGGAATGCAAGAGTGGTGCAATTAAATGCAATATATCGGGATTTTGAATAGAAAGTGGTAATATAATTTGTAAAGGTATGTAAAACGTTCCAGAGGAGACAGATTTTTAATTTGAGATGTCGTTAATATACGTTAGAGTACAGAAAGTACAAAACTAATATACTTTGTCTCAGTATTTATTGAATTTCAAAAGCGGGATTGTTTTAATTAAGGAGTAAAGAATTTTGGGCTAACGGCCCGAGTTTGGGCTCACCCCATGCCATCCATGGTCTTATGAAAAAGACAAGGAGGTGCCAATTTCTTCTTTCGAATCAGATCTAATTAGGAACGACTAAATTGAGTTTCACTTTCATTGGCTCCTAATTTCCAAATATTCTAATCCACTTACAATGATTGGAGCGTTAATTTAAATTGTTAAAATGCTCCAACCAATCCCCTCGCAACGGCAGCCGATTCAACTACCATTTTCAAAGATTCGAAAGGGGGAAAAAATTCTCAAATGAACCGATAAAAAATCCCCATTTAAACGAATTTTTTCCCTCCCCCAGCAACCGTTGCCAAACGGTCATGTTAAAACTATTCGCTTTAATTTCCGTTGTAAAACTTCGAAAAGTTCGGATTTGCTTGACTAGGTAGGGTATAGAACACACACACACACACACACACACACACACACACATATATATATATATATATGAGAGGGAAAGAGAGGGAGAGAGAAATGTCAGGGAAACGAGAAATCGTGGAATGTACGTACCAGAAAAGCGTTACTTTCAAATTCGAAAATTTATTGCTTCTTCAGTATCTTGTCATTTTAAACTTGCAATTTAAAACGTATATGGGGAATTTTAAAAGCTAAGATTTCAGGGCCTTATTGGTATACGTTTGCCGTTTTCCCCTTTTTGTAATTTTTTTTACCCTAAAGAAGTCATTTATATCAGAGCCTGCATTTAAATTTGCCAATTATTTATTTTTTATGGAACATCGCAGAAATTTCAATTTAAAATTTATTATACTAAATATTGCTCATGCCTTATATGTTTTTCCTTGCTTTTCTGTGATTCTTACTGGATATTTCTGCAGTGCCGCAGCAGTAGCGTGCCCACCTAGTGTGCCATTAATTCGGATTCGACTCCTATGATGAAAAGGATATTTACTAATTGACTGCTACTGTATTCTGGGAGTTGATTTCCTGGGCTTTAGGGAGGGTTCGGATTCCTCGGAAAAATACAGGTCCACTGCTCTACGGTAGTGGTAACGAAGTCGTTTAGTCTTCCATTAACCGAGGTTCGAATTCCTCGGAAAACATAGGTCCACTGATCCATGATGACGTAGTGGTGACGCGTTCGCCCAATTTTCCATTAACAAAGGTTCGGATTCTTCGGAAATCTCAATTTTCCGGCGAAGCATGGCCTTTTCTGGTCATTGCGCCATAACAACACAAAAGAACGATCGTACGGTATATGCAATATTTTTTTTAAACATATGGACAGTGAGAAAAACTTTTCATATCTATATAAACTTTTCGTATCTACGGTAACGTTTGTACGAACGGACATGGACGCATGTCATGGCAATTTAGATTCTTCTATTTGTCTTTTATAAAGAAACTAGAACATGGACTAGTTTTTAAACCAAATTGCGAAGAGACCATTATTTTATTTGCGCAGTGTTCGATGTATGTAAATACACTAACACAATTCAAGAAACGACTTCGTACTATTTTAACTAACTCATAATTTAATTCTTCTTTTTCTTTTATTCCTCCCCATCATACTGCGGTTTATTTTAATCTCTAATTTATATGTATGCCGTCTAATCCCAATAATGCACTTCACACAATTTACGTAACGCTCACGCGGCTTTGACTCCAGGCAGCGTGGGCTTTGTCAGACCCCACAGTCTTTTCCCACTACTGCCCGGACAGGTCATCTGACCTCACAATATCTTTTTACTCAATACTCAATAGTACTGCTATAATGTAATTATAATATATTTATAGAATCATTATACATTTTCAGGTTTAATGTTCATACTTACCTTTTCCCATATTATTTCACTATAATCAGCACCATGTTAACTATTTTATGTTCTCACTCCTCAGAGATATTCAATTTGTAATATCATGGCACTTGTCTAAATAAAATGTTTATTGTTTATTATTATATATTCTATATTTCTTTTATTTTCTATTCATCAACTGTGGTAGGACTAGGCAGCCAAATATGTTTTAGTACGAAAGAACCTAGACCCCTTGGTGTTGGCTTCCCTGGAACCTATGTTGCAGAGAAACTGGAGTTGAACGATGCTGGTGAAGATATATGTATTAAAAATATACAGTAATTCCATCCAGTTAAAAAAATATTTATTAATGCTTTAATTGTGTACGTTAATTCGTTAATACGCTAAAAGGTAAATATGATTATATTACGACGTCACAGAAATTTAGTACGCCTTTTTGGCGGAGCCTCCGAGAATTACGTGTGCACACTTCGATGGTAAACGGAAGATTGATTTGATTTTAGAATTCAGAAAACAATTGCACGTACTGTTGCCAAATATTAAAACTGAAATTATGATTACAATATATACGTTGCCAGATATGGAAAGTAAAATTATGCACATTTGGAAAGCATCGTATAAAAGGAAACAATTTTGCATTTTGCCAATTTTGGAATATGAGCTTACTAACATTGCTTTTCTTGCCATTCTAAGTGGCAACAGTTAAGAAAGTCTGCAAAGTGAACATGGTGTTTCTATTGTGGGAGCCCACACTGGTCACAAACTTTTTTTTTCCCCTTCAACTGATCTCAGTTTTGGGGCATAATTTTCCAGGCGATAGATGGTTGGAGATTCTTCAGAAAACTTTAAGCCCATTCGTCAGCCAGCCTAGCCAGCGTGGTAAACCTATGATTATCCCTTTTAAAATGATTTTATAATATATAAATATAGTGGGAAATTCGAGGGACTTGTAGCAGATTGCAAATAATTTATCGTTGTTCCTAAAAATAAAAGAAATTCTCAAGGTCTCTCCTAGCTGAATACCACATCTAATTCTAAAAAATGTAAGTTTACGGCAAACGAGCTTTTCAAGCAAAAGGTAATCTCACATTTCATATTAAAAAGCTGAAAATTTTTAACAACTTTCTGAAGCGAGACTATCGAATTCGTAAAAGATACAGATGTTTTTTATTACTAGGTGGTATTGATTACTGTTATATGGCGTCCATTTATTGGCGTCGTACATTATTATTACTCCATAACTAGGCAAGTAGCCATTTGCCTATTAATGTCAGCACACATATACGTTTTTAGTGAATACATATTTTGTAAAAGAAAAAAAGAAATTCAAGTATTAGACATGGTTGAAAAAGAAGGATTGAAGACAAGTTTATATATATAATATAAACATACAGTATAGATATAGAATATGGATATACAGTACCCTTTTTCTGGTTACCCATAATTGGGTGATTTCCGGATTATGTATTTTTAATCAATAGACCCGGCGAAATATATATCCCGCAAAGCTCTATAATGTATATTAATAGACGCCGTGAATAAGTTTATATATGTCACACCCTTGCGACGAAAGTGTTACAACTCAAAATTTGGTGAAAATGACTTAATGTTACAACCAGATGTAGAAAACAGTGCTGCATTTTGCCATGCAAAATGTTAGGTCATAAGTTATTTGGGTTTCTGCTAGTTGGCACATGTCATTAGATGAACACAACGTCCCTCAATTCAACCAGAAACAGGTTTGTTTTTTTTTGTTTTTTTTTCATTTTCTGAAAATTGGGATTTTTTGAGTTGTAACACTTTCGCCATAAGGGTACTATATCTTTGACCTCTTACTCAGCAAACCTAAATTCAAATACAAATAAGCCTGAGTGTTCGCAAATATACGCAATCGAATTTCCATATATATATATATATATATATATTTTTTTTGGACTTATTAAAACATCAGCAGTCATCAACTCTTTAAGATCAACAGACGTTGAGGATGTGTACATTGACATGGTGAAACGTGTGTATAAAAATGCAAGTGCAAAATTTCGGTTACATAAAGATACCAAAACTATCAAAATTGGTAAAGGTGTGAGGCAGGGAGATACCATTTCTCCAAAACTTTTTACTTCAGCTTTACAGATGATTTTTCAGCAGATAAATTGGAATAACAAGGGAATAAAAATAAATGGTGAATATTTAAATCATCTGCGGTTTGCTGATGACATTGTTATTTTTTCAACGAACCCATTAGAACTCCAAGACATGGTACAGGAGCTCTCAACTAGAAGTAAAGAAGTTGGACTCAAGATGAACCTACAAAAAACTAAGATCATGTTCAATAATTTCGTAGAGGAAACAAAAATACAAGTTGACAACATTGAGCTAGAAATTGCTGATTCATATATTTACCTTGGCCAGCTGATTTCAATGGATGGCAACATTATGAAAGAACTCAACAGACGTATTAAACTTGGCTGGAGTGCATTTGGAAGAAACAGTTTTATCCTGAAGGGGAAATTGCCTTTGTGTCTAAAAAGAAAGGTCTTCAACCAGTGTGTATTGCCAGTCCTCTCTTATGGATCAGAGACATGGAGTCTAACAGTTGGAGCAATACGAAAGTTACAGACAACGCAAAGGAGCATGGAGAGGTGCATGCTTGGAATAACTAGGAGAGATCGAAAAAGAAACACTTGGGTGAGAGAGCAAACTAGAGTAGAGGACATCATTGTTAAAGTAAAAGGGCTGAAATGGCGATGGGCTGGGCATATTGCAAGAAGAACTGATCAACGATGGACAACAGAAATTCTGAACTGGATTCCAAGAGACCACCGAAGACCTAGAAAACGTCCTCAAACTAGATGGGTGGATGAAATAAGAAAACAGGTTGGGGTGACGTGGAAGCGAATTGCTCAGGATAGACTTGTGTGGAAAGCATTTGGAGAGACCTTCATCCAGCAGTGGATAGATAATGGTTGAATATGATGATGATGATGATATATATATATATATGTTCCCGTGATCACAACATAGAAAAACTTTTTCTGTACATATATTTTTTTAACGGTGCTATCGATATTGGTGTATGGAGGTCCGATTGTATATTGTAGTTCACTATCGCCTATAATTTATGAAGAAGCATGGAAACCAAAAATTAAACGAAAATAACGGAAAAAAGTTCATTAACTGAATCAAGAAAATAAGTCATATACATATAGAATTTCAATGTTTGATTTTGTTTATGCAGGGCCATATCCACGGCTGGCAATTAAGGGCAAGAGAGGAGGGGCGCAAAACTGGATCAAATAACCCATAGGAGAAAATACGCACGCTACAGAGGCGTAATCTGAATGGTTCTGTCAGGGGCGCAAGATCATTGAGCCACGATCCTGAGTATATGATGTTTTCAAGTATTTCATGAAAATTATGAAATTTTGTATTGATAGATCTTTTTAGATTGTATGCCAAAGTTATATCAAGTTTTTCAGTTATTTAGTATTGGCCAATATTTTCTAGCGAACAGACAATTCAACTTCATCATTACATATTTAAATAATTTAATTACTATTCGTATGAACTATATCATTGAATATAAAATATTTCAAATAGGTACGTAATTGAATTTACGCGAATTAATAGCAAATAGATTTTATTTCATTTGGACGTATATAGATGGCGCTAGGCGCTAAAATGAAAAACTTTATCAAGCCATAGTCCGGTAGCGTTTGTTTGTTTGGATTTTTATGGCGCAAGAGCATCTGGGCTATACTACGCCAAGTTCGGTAGAGAGGGAGAGAGATGTGTCATCAACGTAGAGTTTACGAAATTTTTGGTGGGGGTGGGGCAAACACCTATTCTGTGCATTTATACATTACAGTATATGTAAAATTGCAATTTATTTCAAATTATTGGGAAAGGGGCCTCGGGCCCCAGGGACGCATGTAACTCTGCGCCTATGGACGTGTGTGTGTGTGTCAATTGCATAATATTATACCCCCACCAGAAACAACTGATAAGTAACTGGCAGTCTAAATTATCAGATGTCTAATGGTATGAAACCAAAACGGTGAGTGCTGGGAAAAAAAGTTTCGTAGAGCCTTATGAAAATCCTTTTGCTATACGCATGCTTGATAAAAACAACGTTTTCCGAAGTAGAATGATTGGTTATATTTTGCGTGGGGGGGGGGGCAGGACAAAATTTGTAATAAATGTACTTGGGCATCATGAAACAGTTTTAAAATACGTAATCACAAGTACTCAAAAGTGGGGGCAAAGTTGAAAGTTTGCCCCCTTCCGAAAATAAAAGTTCTGACACAACGAGCTTATACGGATAGCAACGCCCACTTACTGTTCTTTAATTTTCGACGTGAATGTCGGAACATTTTATCAGTCACAGCCAATTTCCGTTATGCAAAAGCCAGAGTTTAGATTTTACTTTTTTAAGTGGCAAACATTAAAAAAAAAACCAAACACGTACGAACTTCAATCGCCAAAATCGTGATAATTTATACAAATAGGATTTCGAACTTTAGTTATGTAACACAGCAATACTTACTTGTATTCTATTTATACACTTGTAGGTAAATTCCCCTTATATCAGCGCTTGTTGGTAACGAAATCCGTAAGCTGAGTATGTATAAAGTTTATTACGTGTATATTAAGTTTTATTTGTAATGCTGGAAATGGTATGCATATTGTCCTGGTCTTGCCTTTCTTAGTTTGTCATTATTATGTTCTTCTTAGACTATTATTTTATATTGTCCTTTCCTTGTATCAGTCTGGTTTTTTTTTCCTTTTTTTTTTTTTTTAATCTGGCACTCTTCGTCTTTCATAGACGGAAACTTGGTGGCCCTCTTGGGGCTGATGTTGATTTTGAAATGGGCGTTGCTGTTCTCTTTCGACATTCATTTCATAACTACAGAGATAATTTTATTGTTATTTGGTGCTATATTCTTATTTCCGTATTCGAAATAAGCTAACAGAAATGTTTTATTACTTCTGCTTCAAGAGCCTTTTTCAATTTGCAGTTTAGCGACCAACCTGCATTGCAATTCCCTATCTATTTTCTTATAGATAATTTTTATAGTACTTGGGCTTGTCCAAGTTTTTAATGCACACGTCTTATTCTACCTCCGGATCTTCTCCCTATGATATTTACATCTAAGTGGATCGTTTTGAATTTTTCCCCTAAGCGTCTGACCCAAGCGTTAGTGCTTTTCATAATACAGTGATGAATTTCTTTTACCAGGCGAGTTACAATCGATCCCCTGTACTTAAGTTAGTCATTTAAGTTATTGATTGCGAAAACGCGACTACAGAAATAACGTAAAATAGTATCGAACTGTTTCATTGTTCTGCCCAAACTACATTTTAAAACACTTTCACGAAATACTCTTTCAAAATAAGAAGTATTTGTCTAGAAATACTTTTTTATATATCTTTCAGGCCTGATAGCATTTTTACTAGTGTGTTGTTCACGCTTTTATGACATATAAAACGTCTTGGATATTTTATAACATAAGATAATAAAATATTTCACAATTGCTGTATGTTGCGCAAATGCCATTGGACAGAAATTTTACCAAAATTTCTCAACAAATAGTGAAAAGCGGTTGATGTTACAATTTATTTGCAAAACGAATTTTCAGTTCCACAAACTTAAATTATTAAGAACAGGGTTCCTCAGCTGAAACTTCGCGGAACCCTACATTTCTGACAAAGGCCGTTTGCACTCCATGACATATTGTGATTAAAATAACAACATCTTGCTCACGTGAAAGCATATCATGAGATGTAAATACAGTGTGGTCTAAAAGAAACTTCAGTTACTTAGAGGCTTGAGCTACCACGAGATTTAAAGCACTGAGATAAAATCAGGGGAGGAGACAAACTTTCATTTTGGGGGGGGGCCAAAGACAGAATTTGCTATTGTTTTGGAATAACATCCTTCATTTATGATGAAAGTTGGAATTTTTCAGAGTGAAAAATATATTTTTGGGGCTCATGACTCCTGTGACATTCCCCTGTGTTTGCCCTTGTATTAAGTTCGGTATTGAAACTTTAAAAACTATAGACTCCAGATACATGTAAGTTAAAAGCATTTATGCTTTCAAAGTTGCGGTTATTGTGCCCAAATTTTGGAAATTTCAAATAGAAATACTTTTTTATATCTTATTGCAATCAACATGCGTAGAAATCATAAAATCGTTAAGCTACATTTTTCGGCTGAAAAATAAAACACCACCATTTTATTTTTTATGCGAAAAGACCTATACAATAGGGATCGCATTGGGTGACAGAGCAAAACCCTCGTTATTATTCTGGCCCCTCATCGTGATTAACAGTTTTCTTGCTGAGTTCATTTTCTTTAAACCATCTTTCCACTTTATATATTTTGTCCTTTTCATTAGCGAATAACTCCTTTAATGTTTCAATTCTTTGTGTCAGTTATACGTTGTCTGCGAAGACAATGATATCATTATCTATATGCTGAATATCATTAATATACAGTATAAAAAGTAACGGACCTAAATTCGATCCTTGAGGGACAACGCTGGTGTTCGCTCTAAGTTTTGAAGAACACTTTCCAATGTATATATATATATATATATACTTTTTGTGTTCTATTATAAAGATAACTTTTTAGAAGTTGAAGGACATTTCCTCTAATTCCTATATTTCCAAATTTATTTAAAAGAATATTTCTATTGATTACGTCGAAAACCTTACTTAAATCAAAGTAAATCCCATTACAATTTCTTTTCGTTCTATTTTTGTTGGATTTTATTAATTGTTTTATTTAATACATCTTTTGTTGTCATATTTTTGTAAAACCATATTGGTTAGGGTTCGGTATATTATTTTTTAAGGTAATTTATTAGCCTGATATAAATTATTGTTTCGAACACTTTGGCTCTCTGAACTCTTTGTTTCAGTAGCTATATTTAGAAGATTTCTTTTCCTTTTGAATTCAATCCAGTCGCCATTTTTACGTGATTTTATAAATTTTTTAAACGCTTTATTTTTTATTTCAATCAGTTTTTAATTTTGTTATCAAACCACGGTTTGTGTATTTTAGAGATCGTTTGTTTAATTTCTTTATACTTTAAACATCTTTCATAGAGGATCATTATTGTGGATATAAATTCTTTGTACATTTCTTCCACTTTTTCATTATAAATCTGTAGACAG
Source organism: Dysdera silvatica (assembly GCA_006491805.2). NCBI lineage: Eukaryota > Metazoa > Arthropoda > Arachnida > Araneae > Dysderidae > Dysdera > Dysdera silvatica. Next base: position 1,045,184 of record QLNU02015359.1, on the reverse strand, counting down.
TCGCAATTAAATTCATTTAGTAGTTCTTTAAATTTCTCTCTCTATGTAATTTTTATTATAATTTCTGAACCTTTACTTCTTATTGTAATTTGGGTTATCTTCTTCTAGTAGAGTGATAATCATCGGTCTATGATCATTAATATGATTATCTATCATCTGAACATCCACAAGAATGTCGGTGAAACGAAGGTCAATTATCCCTGAATAATTTATGTCAATTCTTGTAAATTGGTGAATTTCGTTAGTAAGCCCCATTGATTCCATTGTGTCCAAAATATTTTCTTTAATTTCACTTTCTTTTTCTATGTGTATATTAAAATAACCAATTATGAGTGACTTTCGTCTGCCTAGGTTTAATAAAATGTTTGTGATGTCTTCTAACCTACTTATAAAGTGTCTATTTTACCTGACGGTGGTCGGTATATTTCCAATATTTTGACACTATTTACCACAATACCAAGGGTCTCCATGTCATCCTCCAGAACAATCGTCTCATCCAGAAATTCCACACCATCCATCTTCTCTGATACATATGTCGATACTCCGCCACCCTTTTGGCATGTCCCATATACTGCATATTCATAATAGCCCTCCAAGACTGTTTTGGTATCCTCTTAGTTCTTCTTTTATAATAATTAGTTCAGGTTTGTTCATTCTTTTTATAAGGTGCTCTATGATTTCCGTTTTATTATGTATGCCTCTGGCATTCATATAGAGTATTCTAAGATTTGAAGTCTCTCTCCTTGTTTTATGACTTGGAATTAGTTCAATGTAATTTGATGTATCTCGTTTTTACCTTTGTTGATATGTTTTTTTTCTTTTAATTACTTTATTACGTTTTTCAGTGAGTCACTCCATATTATACAGGTCTTCGATGCACCTTATTTCGTATATTTTCGAGTTCTCTTTTTCACATAGTTTAGTTTTCCCGTTGTTCGTCTAAACAAATTTCCAATTTTTTTCCCTTTTAAATTTGAGTGTTGCATTTAATAGATATTTATTGTAGTTTGTCAAATTTTCATTGAAGAAAACTTTTTTACTCTCAGCAAAGCCAAACTGGTCTGTTGACAGGTTTGATGTTTTTCGTTTATTCCATAGTTTATTAACTTTTTTGATATTATTAAATCTAACAATAATATTTTCATTATTTCCTTTTAGTCTATTTACAGCCTGTATGTCATTTCCCTCTATATCTATATCCATTTTTTCACATATTTCACTGATTAAGTTTATTCAATTTTCATCTTTTTCAACAGGTATGATATTTATAACTAAGTTTAGCCTTCTACTGTACTGATCTATAGAATTTACATTTAAAAATGCATTGCAGGACTCTTCATTTGCTTCTTCAATGTTTTTATTTAATTTCTCCATTTTGTCCTCCATTTCTTGCCTTAGTTTTGATGTGTCAGATTTCATTATTTCTCTCTTACTCTTTCTATTTTCATCCATTATTACTCTAAATTCCTTTGTTACCTCTTCAAACGCTGTTCTCATTACATTTAGCTCGCTATATACTCCTTCCACTCCTTCTACCATATCATTGTATCTCTTTTCCATTTTTACACCTTCCTCAGTCATTGTTTTCCTTAAGTTCCTTATTTCCCCTTAGAATTCCATCACATTCATTTGCCTCCGCCATCTTTCTGTCTTTTTTCCCTTTGGTTCTTTCACTATACCTGGAGACTCTGAAGTCGCTCATGCTACTTAGTCGCTCCTAGTCTGCAATATATTA
>QLNU02015359.1:1012043-1043349 GCA_006491805.2 Dysdera silvatica | reverse complement strand
GGTTAACCCTTTAAGAAGTAGGCCATTACTTTTGCTGGTGTTGGTTTTCATGAACGAAATTATACCGCAAGTAAGAAAAATGACTACCCTATGACGCTTTCACACCAAAGGTTTGGACTTTTGTTTCTGAAGGTCCATTTGAAGTTTGGAAAAACTTTATTTTCCTTAAATAGAAAAAATATTGTATTCATGTCTTTATAAAAAAAATAAACTTTAAACTTCCTTTGTTTGTGTGAAAATTGCAGAAACGTTGAACGTAATTCAATAATTCAGTATATGCACACGGAGTCCCCATTCTTATATGACAATTAAATAAATTACAATGGTTAACGATCTAATTAATTATCAATCAATCTCATTAGTGTTTATTTATACGACGTTATACATTTTCTTCTTCTTCTTCTTCTTCTTCTTCTTCTTCTTCTTATTCATATTCGTTGATACGACGTTACGCATTTTGAAAACATAAATTTGCTGTGAACGAAGCTATCAATAGGTTAGAGAACTAAGGTTAAAAGTCGGTTAGGCAGGCCTGTAGCCAAGACGTGGCCAGCACGTGACTGGCCCCATTTGCCCCATCGTTCTATATATATATATATAAAGGCAGCCTTGTGTCCCATATATCCTTTGCCTTACCCCAGTTGCCACTTAATCCTGGTTACCAGCTTGCAGTGAGAAAATTAAGGAAATTTTTTTATTAGTTTCGTATGCTTCATTAGTCTGTGTATATAAAAGAAGAATGACTTGAGAACGAAAAAACTCCCTACAAGTAATTCTCAGGTTGTATGTTTCCACATTCACGACTTCGAATTACCAGTTTAATTAAAAATACCGCCAGTCCTCTGGCGACCTAATAACACAGTTCAATTTCCAATTACCACGATATATTAATTATGGTTAATGGCATAATGTTGTTTACTCAGTCCCAACCTACAGTATAACGACATGTTGTAATTACTTCAATGGTAATTTAAATCATTTATACATGCCTGCCTGCCTGCCTACCTACCTACCTACATGAAGGAAGGAAGGAAGGGTAATTAATTAATTTTAAATAATTTTAAATTTCCAGTAAATTAAAGCAGTTTAGAATTGGTCGTGGAAGGTTTGGTCAGTATTTCTAACGAAAATTCGCCAACTTCGAAACACCTGTCCAGTAAGCCTCGGAGCATGCCACATTACACTACCCAACACTGGATCCTGTTGGAATTGGCATTCCCCAGAAAGTAATTACTTATGGTGAACAATGGCGTCTTACATCGAATAAACTTGTTTCAAAGTATCAATTTTTTTTTCCGAAGAGTTTTCGAGTTTCGCTGATTAAATGGACTTCTCAAGACCGTTTTTCTCGTTTATTTTAATCGGTTCTTCTGAATATATATAATGCATATCATTATTACCAGTGCCATAGAGATATATGTTGCAGAAATGGGGCATCGAAACATCCAATATTTATAAGCGCATAGTGAATAAATATTTTTTGTTGGAAAATCACACACATATTAATGTTTATAGTTATTACTTTGTGGTATTGTGTGTTTGATACGGTTGGTGGCTACGTGGATAATCTACGTTAGATTACAGCACTACTTTCTTTTCAGAATCGGGTTTTGGTTCCTTGGGAAAAGAAGCTCGGATTTCTTTAGAAAAATGCAAGTGCTGGCGCAGCATGATCTTCGATGTCCTTAGGAAACGAAGGTAGGCAACAATAAACTAAAACCAAAAACAAAAAATAAACAAGTATAATGTTTTCGGAACCAGCCTCACATTTCAAGCAGACACTGGTGCTATTAAATTGTTGAGTAATTCTATTTTCTTTCGAGAAAGAAAATGGGATTTGTCATAAGACACTGGTCTCGATTCTGAAGTGTCATAAGATCGAAGTAGGCTGGCATATAGTATTACCTTTCCAACTGACAACATACAGCTTTTTTCGAACTGGCTGTCATAAAGTATGACAGTAATAAGAACAGCATCAATCATATGATCTTGAATTATGACCGTTCGATAAAAAAAATTTGAACGTAAATTTGGAGAGGAGTTGCCAAAGGGGAGTGGCTCAAACGAACAGTCTCCACACTGTCATGACAGTACTGCTAAAATTTGGAGCACATTGACACCTTCATAGAAAAGATCGTACATTGGCATATCTATGCTTAGATAAAAAATTCATGGGTATGATAGCTCCATGGCATGTGGCGATGCACGAAGTCCACTTTTATGCCACATGAATCCAAAAAAAAAAAAAAATCATTTTGTACAAGGTAGTTTTGCTTTGTCTTTCCATGGGACCACATGGCTAGAGCACAGGTGGCCAGGCTCCCATAACTATCTGTTATTATACTAGACCCCCTTCGTGAGATTGAGCTCAGGTTAGTGACTCCACCCGTTTCTACGACAAAGGTGACCAAAAAATTACAGGTTCGAAGTTACTGCACGTGTGTGGTTAGATGATGAAGATGAATTTCATAAGAACCTTTCCGAATTTTCTTGCAGACGCCTTCCTGCTGATGGACAATGACAGTTATCAATGAATATGCAATCTACATTTTTAGTTGATACCTCCGGTTAGAAACATAAAGGCCTACAATTTTTTTAAATGTTCTCGTATATTTAATGATGCGGTATATAGACTAGCGTAGCTCTTAACTTGGCAAAACTATATAACGATTGAATAAAGTTTACCGTAACTAGTGAAATTTTCATTTTTACTAACTAATTACTATTAGCTATTTTACTAGCTATTACATAGATATTGGCAGTAACTACTTTTACTAGCTACTTTTATTAGCTAATTACTACTAGCTAATTAGCAGTAGCTACTTTTACTAGATAATTACTACTAGATAATTAGTATCAGCTATATTTACTAGCTAATTACTACTAGATAATTAGTATCAGCTATATTTACTAGCTAATTACTACTAGATATTTTTGCTAGCTCATTAGTATTGACTACCTCTTTACTAGTCAATCACTACTACCTAATTAGTATTAGCTACAATTACTAGTTAATTACTACTAGCTAATTAGTATTAGCTATATTTACTAGTTAATTACTACTATTTAATTACTACTAACTACTTTTACTAGCTAATTACTACTAGTTACTTTTACTAGCTAATTGCTACTAATCAGCAAATTTTTCGTTAGTCAGAACGTGAAAAACAAGAAAAGAAAGACAATAGAAGTAAAAAGAATAAAAATACAGTATTTTTTCTCTCAATAACGTCATTTTAATTAACGAATAGTTTTGTTCAATGGAGGTATTTTGTGGTCCCGACAATATTGCATGCAATCACTCACATTCTAACTAACGTCTTCTTTTCTCCATTCCTCGAAAATAGTCAATGGAAGAATAAATTGCAGTAACATTAAAAAAAGAAAGGAGGAAGTAAATAAGTTTAAAATGTCAATAAAAAAATAAAGTTAAGAATATAAAGTATTGTAAAGTATTATTATGAAGTATTTATTACTATAAAATATAAAATGCATATACAGGGTAAAATGACAAAATAAAGGAAAGCGATAACAGAATAATAATTAAATAAAAGGGGAGAAAATAAATCAGTAATAGTAAAATAAGACACAAAACTTTCCAACCGCTTGGAAATTTGATGAGAGTTGTATACTTCTTGCTTTATTGGAACTGTTAATAGGGACATCCTTCTATTTGTTCTTACTTCCACTTACCCCCCTTCCTAACCTCCTCCCATAATTTTAATTGTGTCTTATTATTTGGTATTCATTTCATTGTTGTCTCGTGGATATACATAGCACGGTTATATTAATTAAACAAAATTAAACTCACTTTTCAACTTTCACGTTCTGCTGCTGACCGTATTTCTTTGACTCATTTAGTAAAAATTTTACATATTTCTACCTTTCTCCATTCTTTGCTTTAGGAACTAAACATATAACTTCGGTAATTCCTCTTTTAATTTTTGTCCTAAAAAGCACGAAATTTACAAGTAGGAAGACAAGTTGCCATAGGCCATGTCCCGATGGTTCAGTTGGCAAAATGCTTGGGTTTTAACAAAGAGGTCGCTAACTCGACCCCAGTCGGAGACTAATCCCGAGGCTCTTAACCATTTTCGTGACAGCTGTGATGTTTCAGGTGATATTGCCGTTCTATTCGACATTTTAGTTGTCCTTCTCCGGGACAACTGTTATGTACAGGAGGAGGGAAATACAGAGGGTGTTTACACATATTTATAAAGGCATTGATTTTAAATTAAGAAAAGACTAATAGCGCCACGGAAAAAATATGACAACACGCTATTACCTGAAAAGCGGAAAATCGTTTGCGACTAAAAATTTAGTTTGCATCGTGAACTGGCGTACGATAGGAAGATGAGACTTAAAGGCTATATATTTGCCCTTTCCGAAGAGAAATATTCACATCCAATAATTAAAAAACAATGCAAGAAGCATGGTTTTCAAGTTTCAAAATATAAAATAAGCGATATTATTAATGTGAAAGGAAAAGTTAGGCTTTAACGTAAAGAGGGGAAAAGACCCCAAAAGAAATATCCCAAAATGGTTCATATTTCTTCTAACATTTCTAAAGTGCAGTCTACGGTTTTACTAGAAAATCCAAAACCTCAAAGAACTATTGCAAAAGCATTGCATACATTAGTAGCAACTATAAATAAAATGATTAATAAAGATTTGAATTTAATTAAAATAAAAAAGGTACATTTCATCATTAATTTTGAGGAGCTATAAATGTAATATTTATGATTTGTTTAGTTACAAATTAATGGTGATGATGCTCAATGTTTCATATGAAATAAGGTTAACATACTTATTGTAATTACTAAAAATTCATGGTTATAATAAATCATAATGCGCTTACGTGATTACTAATAGATTATGACACGTTTATATGATTATTAATAAATAATGATAGGTTTAAAGGATTACTAATAAATCATGATAGGTTTACAAACTTAAAGAAATTTCTTCAGTCTTCAATATGTAGTAATGTATAGGTAGCCAACATGTAAGAGCTTCCTAATTAATGGACTACAGCTTAGTTATTAACGGCTTGAATCTGACTCCATGCTTCGTCGATAAACTAGATATTTTACATATGCGATAATTAAGTACTTACTGATTCTAATGCTTCGTGCTGTAAATTGGAGTAGAGACTAAACTGCACTAATTCCAAAAACGTAACAATTTTATTGAGCGGTTGTTGTAGTAGCAAAATTCCAAAGTCAGATGGCATAACATGATACTGTTAAAGTTGACTAGAATAAAGCGCAGGCTTTTCGCTATAAACTTTGAGTTAGTACATTTATAATTTAAACTGCGTGGAACAACTTTCCGTCCACTAGAAACGAGTTATTCGCTTCGGCACGATCGGGTAGTATTAGGAAAAGAAAAACGTGCGAGAATTGCAGTCTCACCACAATCAATTATATAGTTTAACCTGTAGATAAACACACATGCACTAAACACTGCGCAAACAAGTACGTCACAATTATTCATACCAAGCCGGTGCCGCATTGACCTGCTACATTTCCATTCATTGTTTGCGAAAGCTAGCAAAGTAAATGTAAAGTCATCAACCATAAGCTCAGCGTAAAAAGAATAAAACATTTCAGTGTCAATTAATTCATGTTGATTCATTCACAAAACAAAGTCCATGGAAGTAGCTTGAAAGTACTTTACTTCTATCCTTCATGGCTACAATATTCCACCAAATAACGGATGCTCCAGAAAAGACATATAAAAGATCCAAACTTTCGCACACGAAGGAATACTATAAAAATGACACTGTTTCCAGACATTTCAGCTAAATATTTTTCTATTAAAATTAGCTTTTACCCAAGACTTCCCTCTTCTTTGAAAAGGTACTATGAGCGCTGATGGCATGCCATCCTGGTAACCTAAAACCACATTTTATAGTTTCTGTCGTAATCAGTGGCGGATTAAAGTTTTTGAGGCCCCTGGGCTACTTGTATTGTGAGGCCCCCAGTAAAATAGTTCAAAAGGATCGTCTACAAGAGAACACATCTCTGGAGGCCCTTGAGCTGCAGCCCCTGAAGCCCATGCGTTAATCCGGCACTGGTCGTAATTGATTCTGAATCGATTCGAGGTTGCCACGAAGAACAGGCCTCCGATTAAGTCTTGAACAAAATTCTTAAGTGAAATCCAGTGATTTTATGATAAAGAGTGTATTAAATTCCCGTTGGAAATTTATTCACCCGGACATTTCGCTTCATATTCCACCGCTATTTACATATCTGGTTCATTTAATCCCGATTTGTTTGAGTTGAAAACTTTCCATGTCCCGGAGAAGGCGGCTACAAAATAGCATACTATTTCTTTCGAATTTCTTGTCTTACAGCAAAAAGAACTGAACTAAAACAGGCAATATATTATGTATACTCCTAGAAGAAGACGAATTGTATGTTTGAAAGATATTCGTTCCGTAGCAGAGTATTTAAATCTCGATATTTTAATACGAAATTTTCATTTTAAAAGGCAGCGTTATTATAAACATTTTTAAATTACTAACTAGAATTGGGGGAAAAAATTAATGATGCCATATAGTGTTCATAATTTAAAATAGTTATATACAATTTTCTAATGATCCTTATTATAAATTAATCGTGATATATTTTGCGTAGTTTTGAAAGGAGTTGGAAGTTTCGTTCTTCGAAATTGACTTTTGAGTAAATTCAATGAATATTTTCTCAGTCTGCCAAATATTCTAACAACTAATTCAGCTGCCACTCAAACTGGCCAGACCGTAGCCGTTCTAATTGCTTAATTTCGTCTATTACTCACAATAAATTATTAACTAATTAACTAAACTGAATCATCCTAAAGCCACGGAACTTTATAACAGTCAATCTTGAATAATTTATTATATCTGCAATTGGAAATTCGGAGGCATCCCTGCCCGAATTTAACTTGTCAGTTTCAATCCGTGCTTTCCCGAATGACCTGTCGTTTCTCAAAACAGATGCTAATTTAAAGTACAGTGAATTAATATGAACACACTAAAATAAAAAAAATATCTCCAATGCTATTGAATATTAGAACGTTGAAAATGTATTCAATAACATTAAAGATTTATTTTATGTTTTTTAAGTACGCGATATTCTTTCATACGCTGATCTGGTGTTTTAATAGATTTTGCCGTAGATCTACTCGAATCATTGATATTTTCAGAGCATAATTTGCTTTTAGTTCTTTGTAAATGAGCAAGCATATTATAGATTCTGATGAATAACGATGATGAATAGCTCAGTGAGTTCATTTGAATAAATAGTAGACTGTACTGAATAGTTTGTTTAAGAATAAAATCAAAAAATAACATGACATCAATGTTCCGTCATAACAAACCAAAAATTTATTAGTGAATAAAGAATAATATTCGAATTTAAGCGGAATAGAAAAACTACGTGCGTACCCGTCAAAACTTGAATGAATACTAATAAACAAAAGAGAAAAAGCACCCTCTGGCATTTCGTGCCTTTCGGGTTACCATGACAACTAAAATTGAAAAGTAAAGAATTAAACACAATTGACATTTCTTCATGTACCTATGATTCATTCCACCAAAATATAATGACAACAACATTTTCCATTAGTTTTAACATAAATAATTATATTATTGATACAACTACAATAAAGTGGCAACAACAGCCTCCTACCTTTAAAAATCGAAAAATTTTACTGAAAACAATGTGGCGAAATATAAAGTAACCATTTATTTTAATTAACTTCCGTAAAAATATTTTCCACGTTAAAATACCTTTCTTGTAAGATATTATTACCCTCCGCAGGGATAACACAATTGCCAAATATGGTCAACACAGAAAAGCCTCCGGGGCGAGATTTTTGTGAGTTTTTCGTGGGGGAATTTATTATACAATAATTTTTGCCACCCACGTATATTTAGCTCAAGCTAGAGCTTATGTAATTTTGGAGAAAAAGAGGCGCCATCCTCATCCTGGACTCGAACCAGGGTCCCCGCGTTGAGCCTGCGGTGTCTTTCTTTCTTTATTCCCATTCGTCCTTCTCTTACCTTTATGCCTTTGCGTTATAGCCCAGTTGAACATTGTGTTTAATTCCTCTTTGGTTAAGAGCCGAAGCATTTAGAAGTGTGGATTCGTTGTGTCTTTAGCATAACTAGAGCAATTTTTGATTGGACGACAATGTACAGTACACGTCACAAAACGTTTATTTAATTCTAGGCTAAAATATAAAGAGAGAAAATATTTTGTTTCATTGACGGCTACATACGTCTGCTTCTGTTGGTGACATAAGCTCGAGTGTTCATCAACAAGAAGTTGGACGAGTCTATTTTTCAGAGAGGTGTTCCTCTTACTGGGTAGCCGCAACTTTCTTGTTTTTCTTCTTACACCTTCTTCTCCATTATTTTTGCTCGTTCCTCTTCCCTGTCCCTATAAAAGTTTTTTATTTAAAAGAATCAGACCTGTGATTAGTTCTCTGATGGATAGAATCTATTCTCTGAAAATGTCACAAAATTTGCCTGAAGGTTTGTGAGTATTGCTTTTTCATTTGTTAATCACTTTTCGATTTTGTTTTCATTGCCCATCTTTTCTATTTAAATTTCTTCTTTTCTGCATCCATTTCTATTACTCATAATTTCTTATTTTTTTCGTCCTTATGTAGTTTTATATTATTTCAGTTTCCAGTTTATCTTTCTTTTTCTTAATCATCATTTTTTCCTTTTAATTCCTTATTTTTTTTTGTAATTTCATATTAACAGCCTTTTTTTTTTGCTAATTACTGGTTATTTATCTTAACCATGCAATTAGATTAGTACTACTCATCTTCTGCACAATACTAAGTTAACGATTTTAAGCCGCCGTATACACGTTTATATTCTCAATATTATAAAAATAGTTTTAAATTGTTTAAAAGGAAATATTATTCCAATGTTACTTTAATTAATTAAACATTTTATGATACGAGAGAGAGAGAGAGAGCCTATTCTCTATTTGAAATGTGATGAGAATAAAATAAGAGTGACTCAGGCTTTTTTGACGTATACTATAATCGTAAATATCGCAGTAAATAAAGGAAAAATGAAACTTTGCCCTAAAGTTTGCACTTCCATTTTCTGTACGAATCGAATACCTCCCGGTACGTCAGACAATACGCATCCAGAAAAATGATGTATGATCTGTAACCATGAGACCAAGCGCGTGCCATGGACAATACCTTCGTGTTACGTCACCTAAGTGATACACAATGGGGACACACGCGCCAGCCTTTGTAAAAGGGGGCAGGTGTCCCGCACCAACACTCTGAATGTGGTTGGTAAGTTCTGGAGGGTCCTTCAAATATGCCGAGCGCGAAAAGCTGTAACAAAGGTACGTTCGGCAGATGGACACGATGGGGGTGCCTGCTCAAATACACTTAGAAAATCACTAAAGTTATTCCAAATTCATTCCAATATTTTTCTCTTTGCACCGTATTTAGATATGAATAATTTTCGTGGGCTTAGAAATCACTATTAATAGCTCAAAAACTTATGTTGTTATTATTATTTATTACTGGAAGATATTATTGTTTATTACAGGACTATTACTGTTTATATTTATTACAGGAAGCTGTTATTAATGTTTATATTTATTACAGGAAGCTGTTAATATAAATGTATATTACAGGAAGCTGTTAATATAAATGTATATTACAGGAAGCTGTTAATATAAATGTTTATTACAGGAAGCTATTGCTGTTTATTATAGCGAGTTATTGCTGTTTGTTTATTACAGGAAGTTATTACTATTATAGAAAAAATACTAATCAATCATTTAAATCTAAGACACGATAAATATATATTTATATGCATATTTATCATAGTCACGATATTCAACGATTATCTATTCATTGTTGAATCACGTTCTTTCCAACTGTCCTCCAAAGAATCTATTTTGAGAAATTAATTTCCATCCTATCCCACACAGTTTTTCTCATTTCTTCCCTCTGAGGATGTTTATTCTGTCGTAAGTGGTCTTTGGGATTCCAGTTGAGACTATCGGCTGTCTATTGTTGGTTAGTTTTCTTGTGATATCCCATGCTAAAATCCTTTGAGTGTTTTTGTTAAATTTTATTGAAGATACCCTTAATTTTAGTTCGCTCTCTGATCCTATCTCTCTCTATCCTATTTGTGTATCTTCAATTTATTCCAAGCACACATTTGTGTAATTTTCAATTTTAGAAATTCTATTCTTTTTCGTTAGACAACATCCATATCAAGGATTTATGAGAGAAGGAGAACCGGTAATACATACTGATTAAAAACTATACTGCAAGATAATATAGGTGAAAAAGCAATCTCGCATTCAGAATATACAATAATACTTTCTCTGTATGATACAAGATATCCTTAATGATCTACCGCTTATGCCCTCAAAACGGGCGTTTGTCTGTAAAATGACTTCAAAAGGGGTATTCTGTTATCCTAAGCTTGGGAAACGTGATGTAACAGATCTGAAAGTGTGCGTGCTGCAGATGCTTCGTCTCTATGTCTGAGAAAGGAATACCACCATTATCTACCTCAAAGCACTTAACTTGGACGTGGTCGTCTCGGTTTAGACGGACACAAACTACATGTAGGGTAATTTGTATAACTAGTTAGAGTGCAACCACTTGCATACACTGCCGGTTTAATCAAGTATAAATTACACATTTTAATTGTTAGTTGTGTTATCGTTTGTATATTAATTTTGTATACACCTATGTTTGATTCAAGCATCTTTATTCGCACATTGCATTCGTAAGTTTTAAGACAACTTAAGACTACAGTATCAGTAAAAAGATCTCAATAGTATTTTTAAGATCAGATTGGTATCACAACAAAATGAAATATGTACACGAAAATGATAGTTCTCATTCAAGGTTTTTGAATTGTTTATCTTCAAACTACCGTGAGATTGAAAACCATCTACATTTTCAATTTAATTACACACAAAGGTAAAAATGTATTTGAAGGTGAAAGTTATTATGTGTTAGGTTATAAAAGTCTCCACCACATAAAGAACCCGTAATCTATTTTGAAATTAATTTTATTATAAAAATGTATTACAAGAGCATATTTTCAGAATTTTTTGCATGTGGGCATAAAAGTTTTGAACACCATATTTGAGCATATTGATTTAGATAACGGAAACATGGATGACAATAGGGTTTGATCTAACTTACCATCCTTTTCTCAATTCTTCTCCCTCTTCTCTGCCTATTAACAATTTAGCGAGACGCATCCTTTGCAGGATAATATAAATAGCTTGCTCATACATATAACAATAGTTATCACACCTAATTATACCTTTATATGTCATGAGTATCATCCGCAGATTAACAAAATAGTTCTTTTAAAATGCCTTTAATTACATTCCTCTTAAAATACCTTATAAACGCGTAATAAGCTGATTACATTTAGTATCAATGTAAGAAGCATAACTTGGAGAAAATGACTAGTTTTCACTTTTTAGCTTATGACAATTGCAAGATAAACTGATGATTTTTCTTATTTAATAATTAAAAGTCAATATTGTTATATAATTTGTCATATATGTCATGATCATGTCATTTGCGTTACCATTATTTAAATGAAGAAAACCAATTGCGCTGTAACAAAATACATCACTATTACTACTACACTGTACTACTACATCACTTACTACTACATCACTTGTACTACTACATTAGTATCAACTGGATCATTGGTACAAGTGGGGAAGAAGGGGGATGCCTAAGCTTCCATAAAAAACATTTATCTACGTCTAAAAAAACGAACCTATATATAAATGATATGTGGAAAGTATTGGGGTGGACCCTCTAGCCCTCCCCCCTAAGAAAAATTAAGCCCTCCCTAAAACATAATTATCCCCCTCTTGACCCCGATGCTAGTTACGCTAGTGACTACTACTAAGCTAATAGCACACAGTTTAATAAGCTATAGTTTAAAATCCTAATAAACCTTATCAATTAATCAAGTTGATGTCATGATTGTGTACATAAGTATAGAAACAGAAAGATAGAAAATGTCAACATTAATGTTAGTATTCCTTAGGCTCTTGTGCCTAAGAAAAACTATTTTGTTTAAATCTTATGTACAGTTTCTGTATAATAGTAGTATATAAGAATGTTTGGAACCATTGGAACATTAATAAAAAAAACCAATGTAGTCGCAGTTGAAACTACAGCTGCGACTATTTTGCTTTTATCATCATTTATCAAGTTCACACATCAAGTTTATACAGTCAGTATCACGATAACATTTATTTCATTGGAATGTTGATGAAATGACATGGAGAAAAAGTTCAAGCTTCGATTGAAGCTTTTCGTGCGCAATCCTAGGGCTTGAAGCTTCTTTCGTACACAACTTCGTCGACGTCTGATTGCTTGAAAACTCTGAACTGAGATTTTTCGTATTTGACGCTATTTCTTCTGTAAACGAAGCATCCAACAATTGAAGTTAAGATGATGATGGCCACGACACACAAGCAAATTAGGAAAATTGTGCCGCCATTTGTAATTTCGCACACGAAATCGGTTTTCTTTAAGCTACTGAACAGGCGTCCACGAAATTCTGAGGGGTTTGCACACCTGTCAAATATTCGCCAACCATATTAAATGCATTACATTTCAGAATCATACTAAATGCATTATATTTCAGAATTATACTAAATGCATTACATTTCAGAATCATACTAAATGCATTATATTTCAGAATTATACTAAATGCATTACATTTCAGAATCATACTAAATGATTGAAATAATTTGGCGACAACACTGCGCGTTATTAAATTAATTGAAAAAGGACAACAAACTTAATTAAACTGTGTGTTAATTTGCTGTCCCTTTTCAATTAATTTCATACTAAATTCATTAATTTCAGAATTACACTAAATGCATTACATTTCAGAATTATACTAAATGCATTACATTTCAGAATCATACTAAATGCATTACATTTCAGAATTACACTAAATGCATTAGATTTCAAAATCATACTAAATGCATTATATTTCAGAATCATACACTCACGTTTTAAAAATCGATCAAAGTCGATATTAAAAGTCAGAGGATTTCAATTTTGATTTCGTGCAATGGAATTAAAAAAAATCATCATTGTCAAGAAAACAAATATTCACATAGTTTCTGTGTAGTCCCTGTCACGGGCGCCGTTAGCGGAGGGGGGGGGATACGTCCCCTCCAATGTTGGTATTAGGGTTCCATGTCCCCTTCCAATTTCAAACAAAATGCCTTCTACTGGTATATTGTCCCCCCCCCCGAATATTTTTATGCCGTCGGCACCCATGGTCCCTTCTCCAAATGAAGCTAAATTGCATTTATTTAAAAGCTACATTTAGCTACATGTACTATTTAAACACTGATTACTACGTTTAATGATTGTTACGTTATTACTGTTTAAAACGAATTAGATTATTAATGATTATTACGTATATAGCTCATTTTTTAATTACTTCATTACTGAATCTCACATTATTATTCATTAACCAATCACTTATTTAATAATAGCCAACTAATTAATCACTAATTTAATAATAACCAAATAAGTAAGAACCTAATAACTAATTCACTAATCGTTAACAACTAATCATTAATCAAAAACAACAAAGAGCTAAATTAAGATAATGAATATAAAAACGACGTGAGTTGAGTTATAATGTAAATAGTAACTACACCAAAAACGTTGTGTATTTATCATCCTAATTAAATTTGTGTAGTGCTCTTCATTCTTCCAGTTTTCACAAATAATTAATCGAAAACAACAAATAACTAATCACTAATCAAAAACAACTAATCACTAATCAAAAACAACTCATCACTAATCAAAAACAACTAATCACTTGTCGAAAACAATAATCAATAGTTAACTTATCTTTTATAATCAATTATTAAATCTCTTGTCGAAAATAATCAGTAGTTAAATAATCTTTTACAATCAATTTACAAATAACTACTTATCAATTAGCAAATCATTAATTATCAATTAACAAATCGCTCATTATCAATTAACAAATCGCTCATTATCAATAAACAAATCGCTTATTATCAATTAACAAATCACTAATTATCAATAAACAAATCACTAATTATCCATTAACAAATCACTAATTGCGAATTAACAAATCACTAATAAAAAATAACAAATCACAAATTATCAATTACTACCTCACTAATCTATTTATTATGAATTACTTGATTAATACAGTAATGCCTTTGATTGTTGTATTTACAGAAATCCTCAACAGAGAGACCCTAATTCGAATCTAGGTCAGGGACGATGTCTCTTTATCTCCTATACAAATAAAGCTCTAGTTGAGCTCAAACGTGGATGTCAAAATTATTAAGTTTTAGAAACCTTCTACGTTACCCCTTTTAATGGTGACAGATAGACAAAGCAAAAACAGTACAGTAGAGTCCTGGTAAAGCGAACTAACTAGGACTGAGACCTGTTCGGGTGAACAAATTTTCAGATTAACCAAAATCTTTACTATAGAATTCATTGCAAGCTATAATTGTTTGATATTTGCGAGTTTTGCTGTGTACGCATAACTGACAACAGACGACGGAAAATATGTGGATATAATGGGAACCGTCCGAAGTCATCAGTTGCAGACATAGTGAGAACGTGTTGTAATTGCAGAAATACGTTCGGAAGAGAGATATAGGAATTTCAGCCAATTCAAATAATATTTATTAGAAATATAAATTAGATTATTTATTTAAAATGTTTACATTAGTTCGCCAAAAGACAATTAAATTACAAAGCAACGTTAAAAGAATTTTGAACGCCATTTTATTGGCGGAGCCTTCAAGGGACGTGTACACAGGTCGGAGGAAAATCGAAGACTGATTGCTTTTTAAAATTCCGAAAACAATCACATATACTGTTGCCAAATATATGAAACGAAATTATAATTATACAAAATCTGTTGCCAGATGCAGAAAGTAAAATTCGTGCAATCAGAAAAGATTATGTAAAAGGAAACTATTTGGCAGTTTGCCAAGTTTAGAAATGAAACATATTCAGTTTTATTTCCGTAAGTTTTGATAGTGGCAACAATTAGAAAAAGCCTGCAAAACGAACTAGAAATTCTATTGTGGGAGCCACATTATAGAATTCATTGTAAGCTATAATTGTTTGATATTTGTGAGTTTTTGGTGTGCACGCATGACAGACGACGGAAAATTTCCTGTTTCTTAATCCCTTCACTACCAGGCACACCACGTATGGTGTGATGTTTTACCGTTCACTACCAGGCACACACGGCCTGGTAGTGACATCAAACCATACGTAGTGTGCCTGTTAGTGAACGGCAAAACAACATCTCAGCATACGTGGTTTGCCTGGTAGTGAACGGCAAAACAACATCACATGATACGTGGTGTACATGGTAGTGAACGGGTTAATGGGAAATTTCAGTTAACTGGCAACACACGCTACGCCGTTTGTTTATGTCTTGTCAGTCGGTTGCCATTGAAAAAAAAGTTCAGATTGACCGGATTTTCGGATTAATGTAGTTCGGATTAGCGAGACTCCATTGTGCTTGGCTCAGTGTTAATTGAAACTCACTAAAAAAGGGAAATACATGGAAATCTCCGGCTAACGAATGGATCGCTTATTTTGACGCCAAATTCTCGCAATTAATACCGACGTCGTGTTGGCTCAATAAGGATAAATTAAACATCAATAGAAATACGTTTTCTTCTACGTTTTTAATCAACGTTGTCCTTGAACAATGAAAACATATCCGGTATCAAGTCTCTGTAGTTGATTTTATCATTTTTTGTATTTTTTTATAATCTATTTTACTGAAAATAATTGACCATCGAGAACAGGAAAATACTTCAGCATGTTCTAATTCCAATATTTTCATCCGCAGTTAATTCAGCAACGTTATGTTATATTAAAATATTATGGTAAAGCGAAATATACTAGCCCATTTGCACAAAAGAATTAAATTCTGTATCTAAATATCAAAATCGTTGGACTGTTAGAATATCTATTTACAAAAATTGTATCCCTATTTAAAATCAAGAGTTAGCCCGTTAAGACATGTTCGGCAGATAGTTCTATAATTATCAAAAATTTTCGAATTAAATCAAAATATTTAATTTTCAAACTTGTAAGATGGATGTTGTGGATGTCTTCTGAAAGTTGGTCTTTTAGATACTTCCTTACAAATATTCAAATTGTGGTAATTTTCAAATTAGATATCAAATATTTTGGTCTGATTTGTATAGTTTTGTCTCTTTACTTTCAATTTACTTTGCTTTAAGTATATGTTCTTTATTTAATTGTCTAGTTTATTATTTACTGAAAGGTATATTTGAAAGCTTTTATTTTATGGTATAAACATCGACTCCCAGAAAAATTACACAATAAAAGTATTTTGATTTGTGCAAAAACTGGGATTCTCACCTTGATATTGAGAAATCATTGCAGGCCAAGTAAATATCTTTAAAAGTGATATTCTCAAAAGATCTTTTCTTGAAGAATACATTCTTAGAAAAAAATTTCCTTAAAAGAGATATACTCAAAAGATTTAATCTTTAAAAGGAATGTCCTCAAAAGATTTAATCTTTACAAGAAATATCATCAAAAGATTTAATCTTTACAAGAAATCTCTTTCATCAAAAGATTTAATATTTACAAGAAATCTCTTTCATCAAAAGATTTAATATTTACAAGAAATATCCTCCAAATATTTAATCTTTACAGAAAATATCCTCAAAAATTTTATCTTTACAGGAAATATCCTCAAAAGATTCAATCTTTACAAGCAATATCCTCAACAGATTTAATCTTCACAAAAAATATCCTCAAAATATCTTATGTTTGAAAAATATCATTAAAAGGCCTTATGATCGAAAGAGATATTTTTCTTTCTCCTTAGAAGAAAGGCTTGGAACAGCCGGACAGACGAAATCGGAAAACAGATTAGAAGGAGAATGATGAAATGCATATCCTTGAAAATATACTTATGTATATCAGTGGCCTAACGTGATTTCAAACGTGGGCCATGTCCGATTGCTTAAGATCCCCGCCTCGAAAAAAATAATTTAAATGGCCCGCCCCATAATTCATATACACATAATTATGATGATAAATATACTGATGTCCAAAATTAAAATTACACGTAATGTTATTTCAATGGGAGAGGTACATATTTTGCTCTTGAACTCTCAATGTGCTTTATTTATAAAAAATCATTTTGCAGAAAATTAAAGAATCATAAATACTTAACATAATTACAAAAAAAGTGAAATTTTTTCAAGTATCTTATGGAAGGAGAAGCCACGATCAAAAGGATAAAAAACTTGGAGGAAAACAAAAATTCATAAAAAACATACTTAGGATAAAAAATTTGCTTACATAAGCAACAACGATCATTTTCTAATAATTTTGCATGTTTATGCGAGAAAAATTGTGATTCTAAATCTGTTTTTTACGAATTTTTGTTTTCCACCTTTAATTTCTGTACAAAATTTGATCGTGAATCTTCCTTCATAGGGTACTTTAAGATTTTTTTTATTTTTTCATACTTCTGTTAAGTGTTTATAGCTCTTTAATTTTCTGTAAAGCGTTTTTTCATAAATAAAGCACGTCGAAAGTTACAGAGCAAAATATGTACCTCTCCCATTGAAATAACATTGAATGTAACCTTAATTTTGGACACGAGTGTACATGAATTATCGCTTTCTCAACTTAAGATGGGGGCTGTTGAATAATTGGAAATGGCTTGTTTTTGAAGTCAAGCTACGCTATATATATACAAATAACTAGATGTAAAAACCAATGACCTTACTTTCTTATCGTATTCTTTAAAAGACCAAGATGATAAGGTTAAGGACATCATTCCTTATCTGTTTTGCACTTACAAAGTAAATAGCCAAACCCTTAGGTTAAGGGTATGATATGGGAAGAATTTATGGGGAATTGTGTTGATATGCGTAAAATGATGTAGAATTGATCAAAACACTTAAATGCAGTAAAATTTTCAAATTATGTGCTATTGTGTCTTGGTCATTGATGGGAGTTGTCATTAGCTGGTTAATTAATTGAGGGTCAATAGAAATCTATTTCACTATGTCTTCCAATATTGAAATTCGTTTGTCGTTAAGGTGGTCGTTTAATAGTTTTTCCGTTTTCTCTGCTATACTTAAACATTTTTGAATGCTTAGAAGTTTCCACTTAGAAGTTTGGAAAATGGTTAAATGTGGAACATGACCTCCCCTTATTTAGAATGTAACAACATATATACATTTTTCTACAAAATGCTTACCTAAGATGATCTTGGAAGAAGTGTTTCAACTTGAGTTGCGTCATCCATTTGAGTTTGCAATCACAATTCCAAGCGTTCCCCTCTAGTTGCAATTCTGTATATTGTTCCCACCTTAGGAGACTATGAGGCAGTGTTTGTAGATTGTTTTGGCGCAGTGTAAATAAATCTAAAGCTAGTTTTTCATCACCTGCGTCTGCGATAAAAGCGTCTTTGTCTATGAAGGACAGAACGTAATTGTAACTGCAGTGCAACTCGCGCATGCTCTTAAGATAGCCAAATGCATACTTCTCTATTTTCTTGAGCGAAGGCATTCGATTTAAATGGAGTTGGACTAACTTCTGTAGACCACTAAAAGCATGGCCTCTAATAACAGTGATAGGATTCCCACTTAAATCCAACAGTTTAAGATTCTTCAATCCTCGTAGAGCTTTGCTCGGTACTTCTTGAAGTTGGTTGTTGGCTAATCCAAGGATTTTCAGCTTTGGTGTGAAAGAAAACGTATAATCAGAAAATTTCTGCACTAATGTGGACTCCAAGTCTAACATTTCTAATTTGCTTAAGTGTTCAAATTGCTTAGGCTCTATTTCGTGTAGAGGATTTGCTTCAAGTTTTAGTTCTCGAAGATCCGTTATATGAGAAAAGATGTCAGGTAGTAATGTCTTTATTTGGTTATAACTCAAGTCAAGGACTCTCAATTTATGTAGACCATCAAATATGGTAGAAGGAAAGTTCCATAATTGATTATGATTCAGCGATAGCCTCCGTAGATTAGGAAATGCCTGGAAGTAGAAATACAGAATATAAGAATTTACAAAGTTTAAATTTTAGATATGTATAGGTATTACTCAATAAAGTTTTCTTTCTACATATGATTTCCAGGTTTTTATCTTTATGCTGCGTTTCAAGACTGATTTTGTTTTTGACATTTTGCCGGGTTTTTATAACACTTTTTTACAACAAGGTATGATTGAAATTGAAAATAGTGAATACTGGAGAATTAATTGCATTGAAGAGATTCAAAGAACCCTCGAAGAAGGGTAGTAGCGAGAAGAGGAAAGTATCTTTTTGATGTACCCTGTATTATACTTTGGTATAAGAAAATACCAAGGTATACTTTGATGTAAAAAGTTGCATACGTATATGTGTCGTGGTGTATTCCGAGCGTTTTATTATATGGATAGCTTTTATGGCGTTTATTTTGTGTTATTTTCAAGAATAATTAGGAAAAGAAAGTAAATTTTGAGGAGCGAGTCTAAAAAACAGATAGAAAAAAACGAGGTACTTCAATTGATATTGAAATGTCATACCTTGTTCTTCTTGACCGTGTTTAAAACGATGCAGGGAAGACAGGCTACAGATGAGCAGTTGCATATTTCTCCATTTTGTTTGAGATAAAAGTTGCAAAAACGGAGAGGCAACAAAAATAAACTGCACTCATAAGATGAAGTAAAATTATTGACGTCATCGCGGTGTGAAAAGAGGGCTTGGCTTTCCCTAAAAAAATTTGGCCCCCCCCTAAAAATAAATGCCTTGTACAGAACATTGGAGTAGGAGGCTTATCCCCTTTTTAAAAGAACTTAGCCCCTCCAAATCTCGAGGCTTGTTACATCTATGAGTCGAAAGGCAAGAAGAATCAGTCAGATAAAGGTATACTTGGATTTAAAAGAGGATGGAGAGATTCTTAACAGAAGGAAATGATGAAATGAGAGTAGGCGGTTAATTCTTCAATTGATGGGTGTTAGTGTAGGATAAACGTCAGAAAGATTACCAAACTAAAAAGCAAAATGGGAAGAGAATTCAGCGATAGACGGACGATACGTGACGAAATAAAAAAAAAGGGAGGCTTGGCAGTATGACAGCCCCACACCAGGAAAAACTCGAGATTTCGATTATACAGATATGTTTTTTTTGTTTTGCATGAGTATAAATGCCAAATATTCATCTCAAAAAGAAATATAACAAGGGTGTTAACACAGAAAGAACAATGAGAAGATTCTAAAATCAAGCGCAAACTAAAAATTTTAAAAAATGTCATTCTGCATCAAAAAAAAGAACAAATCAGGTACGGAGCTCTGTGGGTTTTAACAAGGCAACGTGCAACTTCCCAAAAGTATTCCATAATAACTACCAGTTCAGCACTCGTGTAAGGTTTAATGATATGACAATTTGGAAGCTAACCGTTCCTTTTACCAAGTGAAAGCAGAATGAAGGAAGAGAAAAAGTCCCAAGTATGATTGTTATTACTAACTCCAATTAAATAACTTTGCTGCTGCACCGGAAAAATATACTTAAAGTAATCTATTTAATCCTGGTTTCAGTTCCTATAAGAAAATAGTTTCGTAAAATCGAAAACGTTTAGACAAATACATTTAAAGAAATCAAAATTTCAAAATTTTGAAAGACCAATATCTAGATAATAAATTACTGAAAACAAAACAACGGTTTTGCAATTGAAACTATAAACATTCTAAAAACTTTTAAAACAATTAATGAAATCAAAACAACTTTTTGTAGGAAGTATTTTAAGAGTTAGGAGAGATCACACGTAATTCTAAATCTACAAAGTGTAATTGCAAATTTGTAATAGGAATATTTTGCATTAATAGGGTGTTAGTTACCTGGATGACACCTAACACCTTATTAATGACATTCCGAGTGATCAAATGGCTAATTCTTCCATCTTCTAATCCACTCTGAGGCGGATTTGCGATTTTGCCACCTGTAGATTAACATATCTTGCAGCCTAGTTTTCCAAAAGTAACTAGAGGCATAGCAGAGATTTTTTAGCGCTTTGGTCGAGTTCTTTATTTGACGCCCTTGGCGGTAATTTTAAATTCGCCTTTTCGCAAGTACTCACGAAGTTGCCGCCCTTTAAGCTTCTTGGAGGCTGCGCCCACGGCAGCTCTCCTTTTGCCAATGCCTAGTTACGCCTCTGAACTGAACATCAAGGGCGAACACAGGGGTCATGATACCCCAAAAAATATATTTTTCACTGTAAAAATTTTCAATTTTCATGATAAATGAAGGGTGTTATTCCAAGACCATGGCAAATTCTGTCCTTGACCCCCAAAATGAAAGTCTGTTTCCGCCCCTGCTGAACATAACACTTTAAAAGTAATAATTTAATTGGCCACCAAAAAATATCCAACCACGCCTTTGCTTGAAAATCCACTGTTGTAGATCCCCTATGAGAAAACGATTGAAAATTATTTGCTAGTTTTGTGGCAAACACCCAATGGATTGTAAAGCAAAACGATGGGGAGGAATTTCCCATACATCTGTATTTGTATATATGTATGTGTTTATAAGTGCGTGTATTACACTTTATTCTGTTCAAATTAGAAATTGCGGAAACTTACCATGAAGGCTTTTAAACTGATGAAATCGATTAGATTACTGGAGAGGTCTAATTCAACGACCTCCATTCCATTATAAAATGCGTCGTCCTTGATATTGATAATCTTGTTGTCTTTGAAAATAGCAACGTTAACTCCAGTTGGAAATGATAAAGAAATTGGCAACTTTTTCAGAGACAAGGAGCTGCAATCTAACGTTTTTGCGCTGCATTCGCATCGGATAGGAGTGAGGCAGTTGTCTTGAAATACACCATCTTCATTGAGACACGTAGAGCAAATACCGCTGTTGTTTTTGTCATTTTCTAAAAGATCCCAAGGATAGACTACTCTCAAACAGGAGCAGAAAAATATCGAAAGAAGCAATAACTTGGGAAACGCCATCATCTGAAAAGTAAAGTAAAAAGTTTAGTAATTTTTTTGATTTAAAAAAGGAGTGCATTTTTAGTCAATTCATCATACCTTGATTGCAGAAGCCTCTGCATATACATCATGGTACGAGGTACAGTAATATCTAGTGCATGCCAAAAACTGCCACTCTCTCATTCTCTCATTCTTTGGTACTATACACAGCTGGACAAAATTAACAGAACGCATAGAACAGGTATTTTTTTTAAGTGGAACAGGAAAATATTTTTTATAATAGTGTACCTTGCAATAGTCGTGGAATGAAGATGGTAGTGGATCTTACAATAATCATGAAATGAGAATGATGATGTATACTGTCATACGCAGGGAAGTATCGATGCGGATTACAATCCACATTGAGATGAAATGTTGACTCTATGGAGTTGAATCTATGTAACCCCTCAATGAGCCTATAACCCCCCTTATAAACTTTCTGCGTACACCTATGACGGTGCACCCTACAATAGTCATGAAAGGGGGCTTGTGGTGTACCAATAATCATGGAACGAGGATAATGGTGTGTATTACAAGTCGTGAAATAAATGGTGCTTGTGGTGTACCAATAGTCATGGAATGTATGTGTGAGACAGAGTATAGTGTTTTACCTTGCAATACTCATGAAACGGGATTATGGTGTACTTTACAATACAAAGTGGTGCACATAATTATACCCTGGAATAGTATAGGAGCAGTTTCATAACCAACCCTAACCATACAGCGGTATTTCTTGAATAAAATTTGCCTAAAGTTCTGTTGAAAATAGCGAGAAAGCAACTTTTTGTGATTGTAATACCAACCAATGTCTAACCATTTACCATCCACTTTTCATTTATTAACGCCGTTCGCGGCCAGTTTAGAAGCAGTCACCGAACACTTAATTCTGCAAAAAAGAAAAAAAAAGTTGTATAATATTCTCTATGCACATCATACTGTTCAACAATTTTTCACTTTTTATTTTTTACCAAAATGAAAGTAGTCACCTTTTATAAATTTTGGGTCGCTGAACATGAAAATTACCCTTAAAATTCTCTTGTGGCTCAGAGAGAGAATGGAGAAGTTCACATTGTGTCGTCTGTGTCTCTGAAATTTTGTTTACTGATTTGTTTAATTAGTGACTTACTGCATGAGTACTTTGTATATTTTAACATTTTACGTAAATACATTTTATGTTAATT
Source organism: Dysdera silvatica (assembly GCA_006491805.2). Taxonomy (NCBI): domain Eukaryota; kingdom Metazoa; phylum Arthropoda; class Arachnida; order Araneae; family Dysderidae; genus Dysdera; species Dysdera silvatica. The sequence continues at coordinate 1,020,097 of QLNU02015359.1, read as the reverse complement.
TTGTGGTCCACTGAATGTTCAGCAATTCCCCGCTCCTGTATATATTCGGCGGACAATTTTTTCTGTACATGCGCTGATGTGATTTGTGGTTCCAGGAAGTGGCCATTGACTTTTGCAATGAAAAAGGCACGTGTACTGTATTTTGGATGTCGTGTCGGAGACCAGGATGAATCGTGGGCTCCCCGCGTTTGTTGTACGATTTGTTCATCCACCCTGAATGCTTGGGAGAAAAGTCTCCACTCGTTTTAATGTGTCCACTGTTTGGCGTGAACTAACAAACCATATTACCGATTGTTATTTCTGCATGGTACCTTGCTTGAAGAAAGGAATTAATACAAAGACGAATAAGAAGATGGAATACCCTGTGATACCATCTGTCATCCTCCCAGTGGTCCATGGAGAAGGATTGCCAGTCCGTGGTCCCTCCCGCTAACATTCCGACATACAGTGGTATGGAGGATGATGGAAGTGAACTTGTGTTAGAAAATATTCCAAGCACCAGTAATGCAGAACCGACATTTCAATCGAAAAGTACCTCCTGCAACCTACACCGAATCACAAAATGTGAACTTCATGACCTGACTGGCGATTTAGAACTGCCAAAGAATAAAGTTGAACTCTTAGCATCCAGATTGCAGCAGTGGAACCTCCTGGCGGATACTGATAGAATATGTACTCTTCGCAATCGTCAAAAAGTACTGTCAACGTTTTTCAGCAGTGACGACAACTTAGTATTTTGCAATAATGTTGAAGGTTTGACACTGAAATTGAACATTCCGTATAAAGCAGACGATTGGACATTACAAATTAGAGTGATCAGTTTCAATGTTAGCAGATTTCTGCTGGATGATCGAGAGAGATGCTCCGGACGTTTTCCACAAGCGACAAGCCAAAAGACGTCGTGTATAAAAAGGAAAGGTTGTTAACTGTTGTTCGTACTACCACTGTATTCCCATAGCCTTATACGTAAAATGTAAACGGTGAAATTACTCAGAAATCTGAGCCAGGAGGCAATTGTAAGAGTAACTTTCGTGTTCAGCGACCCGAAACCCATAAAGGATGGATATTTTCACCTCTGTAAAATCTTCACTGTTGAACAGTGTTATTCATTGTTTTAATTTATTGAAAGCCAAAGCGTATGAGTAAAATTTTTCAAGCAATTATGTTTTCAATCGAAGGCGTTAGGTAAGGAAAGGTAATATGTGTGACGACATGGTTTGAGTTTTCTTATCAAAGTTAGAGTATGCTTGAACGAGTAAGTTTTTTAATATTAAATCACGGAAATCTTCATTTCTACTTAATTATTTTGAGATAATTGACTTTTACTAAAGAATGGGCTGCCAAGGTGTTTTGTGAGTTTTAGAGTGAAAAATATTGAGTTTTGCAAATCTTACTATTGCTGTTATTTTCAAATAATACTGTTATTTTGGAAAGATTGGGGACACCTTGTATATAAAATACGCTCAATAATGAATTAAACATCAATAACCAATGCTAAATATAAGCTGTACATAATACTTATTTTGTACCATCGGGAATTATAAGGTGAGTCTTCTTCTTTATTTTTGATGCTACTCCCCGAAGGACATAGACCTCCTTATATACTATTTTTTGGGACTTTCTCTACTACATTCAACGATCTTTGTCTTTGTCATCCCACTTTCATTTATTCTTTTCCATTGATTCCTATAAACTTCTTAACTCTCTTGGTCTCTTCCACTCTTCCCACATTCCCATAGGTAAATTTCGTTATTATTATATGCTATAGATAACGTATGGAAAAGAGAAAATCACTGGAAGAATATCCGTATGGTGGACATGATGAAAGAAGAGAACTATCTACTTCAAAGAGCATGAAATACAGAGCAAAACACCAAGCGGGGAATAGAGGACGACTAGGGTTAATAACGGAAGTGGACTCCCTCAAGGATTTGGTAAGCCTTTGCTTGATACCCGGAGATGCCCTCAACAGGAAACAGTAGAAGAGCCAGAGTCAAGTTGTTGATCAAGAGGAAGAAAATGGAGAAACGAAATACGATTTCAGAGACGGGTTTTAAAAGAAGTTAGAGATGAATGATAAATTGAAAATGATCATGATTTAATGATTTCATTCACTTGAACTTGAATCATTTTTACTTTCCTTCAGTAAATGAACGAAATACTCAAAAAAATGGGAACGATTACCAAGAATAAAAGAATGCAATCACCGAAGGGAACGATTTTGCTCAACTTGGAAATCTGTGGGTGTGCAACCAATGAGGCAATGCTGAAAATTTAAGAAATAGCAAAAATTTGATTTTTTTTTTCAGAAACTTATTAGTCATAATTGTCAATTAAATTTTACTGGGTGTGCTGTTGCTTTCGTACTTCGTCAATCCCTAACGTTTCGGCCCGAACCATGCAAAAAATCCTCAGAAAGATGAACTGACGCTGCTTTTCTAGTGATCCCTGATCAGTTTCCCTCTTGTTTCAAGAGCAAGACTTAAGTTTCGTTCCTTGGCCACGAAAAATTAAACATCAAGTGTTCTTTTAGTGCTCGGTTGATATCCATACAAAATTTCGTTGTTATTTGTTTGTTTAACTGCGCAAGGACTGCAAAGGCCATGCTCAGGAGTGACCTATAGTTTTCCGAGTAATCCGAACTTCTTTAAGTCTATGGAACTAATCCCCGGACTACGGTGAGCAGTTTTTGGGTACGTGTTTTTTATTTTAGCACCGTTGGGAGTCGAACGCGGGTGTAACAGCACGCTAGACAAACGTGCCACCATTTCAGGGGGCCTTTATACAAAACAGAGCGTCATTTTGTAAGGGGGTTCAAATGCTGTTTTTAACCACGATTTCCTCATCTAATACACAAAATGCTTATCAGAAATTCAAATTCATTTTCCAGGCATCTGATACATACAGGATATGGAAAATCAGAACGAATTATTAACAACAATCGAAGACAATATAATATAATAAGAAGATACATAATAAGATATACATACCAATAATATATAATAATGCACATAAATAAGGTATACATAATAATAAAACAAAATAATAACTGTTAAGAACATATAGATGCCGGGAATGGGGATGGGAAGAAAGGTAAACTAAAGGCCTGACAAGTTCCCACGATTATCAGAAATGGCAACTCAGTGATTTTATTGACGAGTTATGTATATACGAGTATATAAAAAAAAAGGCTTAAAAGGAAAAAGCAAAAAATGAAATTAAAGTCTATAATGAATATTTGTTAATTATAAACTAAAACGGATATAATGTTGTTGTATCACACTGAGTTGGAAAGCACTATTTAAAATCCACAGAATTAATAATAATGATAATAAATAATGATGATAATGATATATAAATAAGTGAGCAAGTAATTGTCCCTTTCTCGAGATTAAGACATACTTTCCTCAGCTCTATCAGAGATCATTTAATCTATTATTATGTCAATTGACCGATGAGAACGCTTTATTGGTTTTAAGAATAAAAAGATTTCGTTCTTATTTTGAACCGTCCGTTTGCAACTTGAGTGGCAAAGCAGAAGAAATTTTTTTTAAACGAATTGTTTTTTTTTCCAATATGGTCATTATTTCAACGTTTTGATAAAATTGCTTACAATCCTCTTCAAAGTTGAATTTTGTACTTCATAAATTAGGTTTTTATGATTCTTTTAATGAACGCTTCTCCGTGCAGATCAGCATATTTTTAATTGTGAAAGTACTCTCTGTCAATTAGATACACCTACTTTCCTTGGGCTTAAAATTTTGTGCAAGTATTTCAAATAACTAATCATTTTCTTCCGAGCAACCAAGCGAAAGTCTTGCATTTTTACAGAGGGAAACTTGGTCGGCTGTTTCTTCTGAGAATGCCCCGCATAACACGGAGTGAAACGTTAAGTGTTTTTAATAAACAAACGCGGCGGAATATCCAGAAAAACTCTATAATGTATATTTCAAACAACTACTTTCAAGGGTACTGATTTTCACTTTTACCATGTTTGGCGCAGTATAGCCCAGATGCTCTTGCGCCATAAAAAAGCCAAACAAAGTGATTTTTACTGCTTTCATTTAAAGCTTTCGGCGATAAATATTTTTACATAACAAAACTCATCAAGCAAGTAAAAATCTATTTATGGTTCTTTTGGAAGTTTCAGTTTTTAAGTTCCCAATTTGGAGGCTCATGAAATCACAGAACCTTTCAATATTTTCTGTTTCTTTATAGAATATATCAATTTACCATATTTAAGTCATAAATTTTAAACAAAGATTATTTTTAAAAGCTGTGGCATTCCAAAGCGCAGTTATTGCAGGAATTAAATTTGTTCAATTTTTCGCTTAATTGCAAGGAAATAAAGCTTAGCCCCTTCTCATGTATGCGATCCTTTTTTTTCCCATAATAGCAGTTCGTTAAAAGCTTCAAAAGCTAAAGTGCTTATTCGTTCCATTCGTAGAATATTTTAATTAAATGAGTTTGGACTGACTTCGATCAAAACACAAACAACATGCAAAGAACTCGTTTACAGAAAAATCAATATTAATAATTTAGCATACATAAGTTGATTTGCAAAGTAGTTTATTAGAGTGTTCCGAACAAATGAAATGAAAAAGAATAGAAAATGGTATTAAAAAGTCATACAAATGATAAACAGGACGTTAGTTTTGTTGGTCACTTAGACAAAAGTGTTTTAACTCGTTCACGAAATGAATCATTGGGCGATTTTGACCATATATCCTAAACGAAAAGACTGATTTAGTGAGCCGGTCTTTGAATGATTCGATACATCGCTACAGCAAACGATAAAGAGGGGGTTTCGCTCGACATTCTTGTTTGTTTAAAAGTGGTAAGCGAGCTATTTTTTATATTTGATAATTGTACGTGACGAAGCAGAAAGCTTCACGTGACCTACAAATTACAGTATTTCCCCGAAAATACGACCGGGTCACATTAATTTTTGCTCTAAAAGACACACTAGGGCCTATTTTTAGGAGATGTTTTATTTTTTCATGAAAAACGATCTACATTTTTCATTTATTCATGTACAAAATAGCTGCCATCTGTTTGCACTACTATTGATGATATCTTTGCTTCTTACATTTCATTCTATTGCAGTTTTTTCCAGATGTACAGGGTGGTCATAAAGTCTCTCTGTTTAGAGCTCTCTGTAGCCCGAACTATTAAGAGGAATGCTACTAAATTGGCAAAAACTTGGAAAAGGCAAAAGAATTGAACGAATAAGGCAAATCTATAAATATATTTTCCTTTTTCTTTTTTTAAGTTAACTCTTTGCAAAAACTAAAAGAAACTTGCATAAATTGCCCCAAAATTATTAGTTTAAAATAAAACGAAAATAAGACACTTAGGCCAGTGCAGAAATTTGCACAAAACGCTTTTTTTGGTTAAAACTTTTTCCGTTACAAAGTTTTTTTTAGTTTTATAAAGAGTCAACTTAAAAAATGGAAATATGATTTTAAAAGTTTATCTTAGTTATTCCTTTTTTGTACCCTTTCCACGTTTTTTCTATTTTGGAGGGCTACCTTTTTGGTGAATTTTGGAACTATTTTCTTTTTTTTACTGAACCCTTCTCCCTATCTCTTGAATAGTGAGCGCATAAAAGTTAGCGTCATTCTTCTTATTAGTTCGGACTACAGAGAGCTCTAAATGGGGTGACTTTAATTGTAACCACACTTCTCTCTCTCTCTGTATATGTACAATTAAAAATATAATTTTATGTCTAATAACAAGAAAACCTTGATAAAATATTATATGAAAGGTGCACATATGCATTTGGGATAAACTGCAATAACAATAATATTATTTAATTATATATTCATATTGTTTCATAATCCAATACGCCCGTCGTGTGCTCCAACGGACGTACTAAATGCGTTCATCTGGGTGACTGACGATTTGACTGGGGCTTATTTTTGGGGCAGGGCTTATATTACCAGAATCCCGAAAAACCATGCTAGGTCTTATTTTCTGGCTACGTCTTATTTCCGGGGAAACAAGGTATTACAGACATGCTTGCTGGGTGGGAATTGAACCAGAGCCAGTAGATTCAAAATCTCTAGACTTAATGAGTCTTCATGGTACCGTAAACATAGTATAAGTTGACGAGATTCAAAGAAATTCCATGAATATGATAATACACATACATTATTATGTGATATCGAATGACAAGACGGATATGAGCCTTGCTGATTTGAAGTGATTCATAATTGTTATAAACGCAATTTTAAACAAAACTAATTATGGTTAAGCAAAAAAATGACGTATATGTTGCATCCATCAGTGGCGTAGGAAAAGGAGGGGCTTGAGGAGCTCCTTCTCCCAATTGAAAAACAGAATACACTGTACTCCCTAACGCTGAATCATTTGATATATGTTAAGTTGCTTGAGCTCCTCTCATAACTTTTGAATTACCACGCTCTTGGTGTCTTTCATTCAACTATAAACCTTTTGCTTTCAGTTTCGCACAAAATACAAAAAACTATGCAATAATTCGGTATACAGTAGACTTTGTAGTATTCATATGTTGTATGCAATATTTAGTACACTTTGGTTATCCGCCCTGCGGTGGCGCAGTGTGGTAACGCGTTCTCCTATTGCGCGGCTAATCCGGGTTCGACTCCCAGCAGTGCAAAAAGAACGCTTACTCAGAGATCTCATAAAGATCGCACTGCTCACTGTAGTCCGGGGTTTGGTTCCCTAGGCCTTAAGAGGTTCGGATTCCTCGGAAAACAGTAGGTCCCGGCGCAGCATGACCACTGTAGTCTTTGAGCCGTAAAACCAAAAAGACAAACTAAAATGCGAATTCAGTTATTTAATTAATCACAAATCTCACTTCGGTTCCGTTTCTTAAACGTTTTGAGCATGTTAGGCAAAGCAATGGAAAGAGACCCTCAAATCCAGATTAAACTCGTGGAATAGATCAGTTTCCATTGTTCAAAAAGCAAATGAAGCAGTTTTTGTAATCTTCCTTCGTGTAAATTCAGCCTGAAAAGTCTAATGTCACTTTGAAAAACTTATCAGTATACCTATAAAACTGTAGTAACAGTTTTCTTCAATGAATGCAAAATCATCTTATGATGTTACAGAAATATAGAGACAGTTAAGGATTTTTTTATTCCACATTTCTTTCTATCCTTTATAATAATTTCATTTTGAATTGCTTTCACTACGATAAATGAATTATACAATTACTTCTACTTCTGTACATACACTGTTTAAAGCCTGAGCTATAGGTATTAAAATAGCTTGTTTAGAAATCTGTCTCCCCTAATCTCTCTCATCCCTTTTTTTTTTTCAAAAGACTTCTGAAAAACAAAAAATTATCCTTTATTTTTTTAGACTCTGCCATTTTATAATATAGGTAATATGTATTGTAATTTATTAATAATAAGTATTCATTTATAACAAAAATTCATTAATAAAATAATTAAAAGTTGTTTTATATATATAAATAACCCAGCATGTTGTATTTAAAATATTTTAAATGTTTCAAAGTTTTATAGAAGTTTAAAGCTTTAGCAACTTGATATATTGATAAAATAATAGTCTAGATAATTCGGTATTAGGACACATGCAACCTAACTTTTATTTAAAATAAACTTTGAATTTCAAAATAAAATCTACTATACATAAATTATTATTTTGCTAATACATTTTAACAGATTGCCTTATCATCATTAGAACTGATCCCATACTCTTAAAAAACAAACCATTTTTATTTTAAATATTTTTTTGCAAATGACTTTTTTTTCCCTTTTTTGTGAGTTTTATTGTGTAAGGACAGCAAGAATTATGCTGTGCTGGAACCTACAGTTTTCTGGGGAATTAAAATCCCTTCAGGCCTAGGGAACCAATCTCCAAACTACAGCGAAACTGTTTTTTAAAAATATAAATCACTCCATTTAATCAAACTATTCGACAAATAAGGGTATTTACTTACTTGTACTTCCATTACTGAGTCAATACATTTATACAAGCAGATTTTGCTACTGGTAACCTTTCTCTAGAAATATATATTTTAATTTCCTACATTTCATCTCTTTGTA
>QLNU02015359.1:988855-1001777 GCA_006491805.2 Dysdera silvatica | reverse complement strand
TAGAAGACATACTTGCAAAATTCTTTACCAAATGTCTTAACAGCGGTAACATACCAAACCAATGGGATTCTGCAACAGTAATTCTTTTGCATAAAAAAGGTGATAAAGAGGATTTGAAAAATTACCGACCAATTAGCTTGTTACCTGCTATTTATAAAATCTTCACAAAAGTTCTAACACATCGCCTGCAGAAAAAATTAGATGCAGCTCAACCAAGAGAACAAGCTGGATTTCGAAGTGGATTCAGTACAGTGGACCATATTCAAGTATTAAGAGAATTAATTGAAAGAACACATGAATATGAACTTCCATTGTGTGTTGCATTTATTGACTATGAGAAGGCCTTTGACTCTATAAAAACATCAGCAGTCATCAACTCTTTAAGATCAACAGACATTGAGGATGTGTACATTGACATGGTGAAACGTGTGTATAAAAATGCAAGTGCAAAATTTCGGTTACATAAAGATACCAAAACTATCAAACTTGGCAAAGGGGTGAGGCAGGGAGATACCATTTCTCCAAAACTTTTTACTTCTGCTTTACAGATGATTTTTCAGCTGATAAATTGGAATAACAAGGGAATAAAAATAAATGGTGAATATTTAAATCATCTGCGGTTTGCTGATGACATTGTTATTTTTTCAACGGACCCATTGGAACTCCAAGACATGGTACAAGAGCTCTCAACTAGAAGTGAAGAAGTTGGACTCAAGATGAACCTACAAAAAACTAAGATCATGTTCAATAATTTTGTAGAGGAAACAAAAATACAAGTTGACAACACTGAGCTAGAAATTGCTGATTCATATATTTACCTTGGCCAGCTGATTTCAATGGATGGCAACATTATGAAAGAACTCAACAGACGTATTAAACTTGGCTGGAGTGCATTTGGAAGAAACAGTTTTATCCTGAAGGGGAAATTGCCTTTATGTCTAAAAAGAAAAGTCTTCAACCAGTGTGTATTGCCAGTCCTCTCTTATGGATCAGAGACATGGAGTCTAACAGTTGGAGCAATACGAAAGTTACAGACAACGCAAAGGAGCATGGAGAGGTGCATGCTTGGAATAACTAGGAGAGATCGAAAAAGAAACACTTGGGTGAGAGAGCAAACTAGAGTAGAGGACATCATTGTTAAAGTAAAAGGACTGAAATGGCGATGGGCTGGGCATATTGCAAGAAGAACTGATCAACGATGGACAACAGAAATTCTGAACTGGATTCCAAGAGACCACCGAAGACCTAGAAAACGTCCTCAAACTAGATGGGTGGATGAAATAAGAAAAGAGGTTGGGGTGACGTGGAAACGAATGGCCCAGGATAGACTTGTGTGGAAAGCATTTGGAGAGACCTTCATCCAGCAGTGGATAGATAATGGTTGAATATGATGATGATGATATTACATTGTGCATATTATTGTACATTATAGATATGAAGTTAACAACCATTAGTAGAATACTGCAATATGTGCTGCCATTTTGAAATCTAGAAGCATTGGAAACATTTGGTATGAAATTCCTTATAAAAATAATTGCAACTAAAAATAGTTGCGGCGACCCACAGAAACCTGTTCGCGACCCCATTGACTGTCGACACACCCAGGTTGGGAACCACTGTTTTAGAAGATGTGTAAACATGGATGAGTCATTGAAAATAAAAAAAAATAATCGTTCTCGAATTTTAACAAGTATATTCGGAGTTTTATTTCTTCTTTTAAACCACTGCCTGCTACTGAAAGTGGCCCGCCTGGCAGGTGTGGTACGCGTGGTAGATAGCTTGATAGCTTTGGTGAATAGCTTGAGAGCTGTTGTGGATAGCTTGATAGCTTTGGTGGATAGCTTGAGAGTTGTTGTGGATAGCTTGATAGCTTTGGTGGATAGCGTGATGGCTATCCAGTGACACGCGTAGGTTGTTGATTCTTGGTCGTACCAATAGGGACCCGACCCTATTTTTCTTGTAGACAAAATATCCAATTGCTATTGAAAATGTCCATGAAACGAATGGATAAACAAATGAGATCGATTTTTGCACTGCTTAAAATTTTACACGTGAAATTGGTTCTTTTCAAGTTAATGAATGATCACTAAACTCCAAAGGATTTGCACACCTTTAAACTATTCGCCATGAGTATTAAGTATACAGCATGGTAGGAAAAAATACATATTTATTCGTTAACGCATATTTCATCTTTGAAAACTATGTGGCGGTGTAAAGTGGGCGATCAACATGGCTTTTGCTTGCTGTGTGTAGTTTTCTTTATTGTTAAAGTTTATAGTTTTGAAAAGTCTAATTACAGTATAGTAAACAGGCAAAATAGTCAAGCATAATAGATTGTTTATAAGATGAGGTAAATAATTTGAGATGTGATGGAAAAAGTTCGTGAAAATACGGAGAATTTAGATGACAAAAATTTGCAGAAGAAAGAAAAAATTGCTAAAGAAAACGTGCGTGTAACATAGATTGATAATGATAGATTGAACTTAATTTCAAGCACCTATTGGTTATCCAGAAATATGGTTCATGAAGACCTAAATATGTTAGTGTATAAACAGATTTGATACAGAAATTTATATCACAAAATAGTTTATATATAGTAAAGAGACTTTGCCGAAAGGAATGACATGATAAGCAGAATTAACACAATTGGTGCAGCTTAAGCAAAGAAGCCCCCTTCCACCATCAGACATAAACGAAAAATTATTCTACGTCAAAATGACGTAATTACCAAACTAAACGAAACCTCGAAAGAAAAATTCTGTTTAAAATTAAAGTTATCTTTAAATAACTAATTCTATAATTAAAATAATAAAAAGCGCCTCTTTATATTAAACAACAATTTTTATCAATGTTCTTTGACGTATTGATACCAGCGCCTATGTTATAGTGTGGTTAGATGGTGAAACGTTCGCAAAGAAAAGGAATGTTTTTTGTGTTCGGTGGGGCCTGAACCCACAACATTCCAGTTGCTGGGCGGAGGCTTTACAAACTGAGCAACGAACGACGACATTCGATCCCTTTCGAACGCATTTAAAGACTATTTACTGAAGACTATTTACTAACATCATCGCTAGTATCACTACGACAAAAAGTGTTGAAAAAATTGTTGTTTAATTTAATCTTCATGGTGTTTGACTTATATAAATACACCTCTTTATGTTTCCAAATGCACGGAGATTTTATATTTAATCTATTTGTTTAATTACATCAGAGTTGTGTTGTATTATGGTTAACTGTTTACTCGTGGAATTACAAAGTCTGATAAATGATGAGCACACAAAATAAACATGGATGGAAAGTTTAATTAACCAGGGGCGTATTAATGCTTAATGGCGCACCCAGAATTTTCCCAATGGGGGCCACTGGTAAAGGAATTTTTGGCAGGAAAAAATTGTTAGAAGCCATGGCAATTACGGTTGTCTTTTTGTGTACATTTCTCATTAATAAATTACTAATTATTCTATAGTATAAGAAAACTTATTAGGAATAGCAGATATGCTTATGCAATTTTACAATGGCCAGCCGTTGTTCTCCACAAAAAAATTACCGTTTTGATAATAGGTTTAAGAATAACCCTATTCTGCAAAACTTGCTTTTGCTTACCTCTGCCCATTAATTAAGCCACAAGAACCTTTTTTTTCCTTCCATGACCATTAAAATCTCAACAGCTTCGGGAACTGGATTTATATGATGTAAAATGTTTATCTGTAGCTTGTGTCTATCGTAAATGAACTTTTTGGAGTGAAAAGAGAACATAAAATTTTCAATAAGCACTGTCTTCTTTCTTTGAGTAAGCTATATACTTATGCTTGCTTGCTTAGCCAAGATGAGCAGACTATGGTGAGGTTTTCCTTGATTTAATACGGAACTGACAGTCCTAAGAAAATTTTAATTTGCATATGGTGCCCAAAGATAATTTAGCACTATTATCCTATCTCCATCAGTAAGATTCAATTTCTTGACATAATTAAAAATATCTGCAATCAGAATTTCCATTTCAACCATGTTTAATATTGGGTTTTGGTCTGCCTTTACCTTCTGGAAAGCGTTTTAAGACAGCCCTGGGCCACTGCTGTTTCTTGCTTCAACAGCAGTCCCATCAATGTCACCAGAGTTTTGGGAAATGCCGTTGGGAACGTCATTACCTCTAATCTTACTTTTGTTTAAAAAAAAATTTACCAGTTTATCTTGGCGTAACTTTTCGCTTCGTTAACCAAAGGGAGGGGCCCGAGCCCCCTACGTGGGTGCGCCACTGTTAATGGTTAACGATAAAGCATCTCATTGTGTCTTCCAATATTTAAAATATTTTGCCATTATGGCAATAATTTAATTGGCTTAGGGTTTTCTGCACTACAGTTAACTAAATGAATCATCTCTCATGAGGTTTCAGGAAATTTGACAAATAGTTACATCCGGAACATTGTTCAATTTGAATTTGGGGTGTTTCACAACACGAGAATATTATTAACAAAATGTTCACTTGGCATTATTTGGAAAATATTCTTCAGTTTAATTTATGTCGTCTACTTGAGTTCACAATCACAGTTCCAAACGTCGCCATCTAATTGCAATTCAGTGAAAAATGATGTCCGCTTTAGAAGGATTTGATGTAGCGTTTTTAAATTATTTTGACGTAGTGTTAATACAACTCAAAGTCATTTTTTTCATCATCTACTCCTGTCTTCAAATTATCTTCATCTATGAAGGATAAAATATGATTATAGCTAAATATGTATTCTCATAAAACTTAGCAGTCCCTAAAGGCATGTGGTTTAACGATCTTTAGCCAAGACAAGGCAAAAGTGAAGACAAAACGAATCAAATTATATTGTGCAGACCACTAAAGAAATAAGCTCTAATGACACTGATAGGATTTCTACTCGATTCTAACATTTAGAAGTTCTTTGATCTTTATAGAATTTAATTTTTATATCCTTTCAGTATCGCCTGGGAACATAACCATCATAAGTGTCTGTTTAGAATAAAATCTTTATAAGTATCCTTTTAGTACTTTTAGAATAGAATTGTGTAAGTATTCTTTTAGTATTTTTTAGGATAGAATTGTGTAAGTATTCTTTTATTATTTTTTAGAATAGAATTGTATAAATATCTTTTTAGTACAGAATTTTTATAAGTATTGGCTACGCCAACGATCTTGACTTTGGCGTGAAGGGAAACTTATACTTCTACAGGTTTTCCAGTAATGTGCGCGCGTGGATTCCAGGTTTAGCGATTCTAGTTCGCATAAATGCTCAAATTGTCTAAGCTATAGTTCTTCCAGAGGATTTGCTTTAAGATTCAAGCCTTAGATTTTCCCCATATAAGGAAAAATATCAGTCAATTTTAATGTTATTAATATATTTTAATGTCATCCATTACAATTCAGCAATAAATGCTGTAGATTAGAAAATTCTTGAAAACAAAACAGACACACTAATAGGATATTGCAAATTCTCGAAAGATTTGAACATTCAATATTTGAATGCTTAAAAATATATATGTTGAATGTTTTATAATGTTATGTATGTTGGACATTTTGAAATTTTATATACTTTGAACGATTTGAAATGTTATATATGTCAAGTGTTTTAAAATACTGTACAATTTTATAGTTCACTGAATGCTCCAAAATATTATATACGTTGAATGCTTTGAAATATTATATACGTTGAATGCTTTGAAATATTATATACACTAAGTGTTTTAAAATACCATATAAAATTATAGTATTCAAAATATTCATAGTTTCAAAATATTATATACGTTGAAAACTTCAAAATATTATATACGTTGAAAACTTCAAAATATTATATACGTTGAAAACTTCAAAATAATATACAGGATGGATGTTCCAAAATGTTATACATGTTGTATGTTTCAAAATAGATATCATTTCAAAATAGAAATCGTTTATAACTGTAATAAAAGGATTGGCGCTATTGCTTGTTCTATCTGGATCCTCTTCACGGCCGGTTTATAATTAAAAGAAAAGGTTTGAGGCATTAAACCTAAGATAAAAATTATCATTTAGGTATTTTATATCTGATATATATAAATATCCGAATTTTACTTATTTCTGCCACACTCAATGACATTGCGTATACAAGTTGGTAATGGAGTGACGAGAAAGTCCCAATTTCTATCATCGTCTGATTCAGGAAGGTTTTGCAGAGTTTCCATCTTGGTGATAATATCTTCAGAAATTGGGATATCAGATTCCATAGCCATTCGCATAAATAGTTTCGAGGTCTAGGGGTGCTAAATTTTTCTAAAAGAATTAAATTTCTAAAAGTGCTAAATTTTTTTCTAGGTCGCAAAAATTTTCTAAAAAGTTTGTGAACCCCATGTACTTTAGGTACATCGTTATCATACCTTCAGAAAAAAACTTTTTTCTTTTCTTTGCAAAAAGGAGGGAAATCTCTTTTTAGACTCGACCTGCGCAAATTAAAATGTGAATTTACTAGACCGTTGTTCGTTATAAAGGATTCCCTTTTTCAATAAAGGGTTTTCGTTTTATATATTTTGAATGCAAACAAACAAATATTGTAACTAGTAAAATTTGACACTGGTCGGAATATACGAAATACAAATGAAGAAGGTAAAAGACATTTACCATCTGCAAAAATATTCGCAACGTTTCGAGAACTACTGTTCCCTTCATCAAGCGAAAATGATTTCACTTTCTATTCCGTATATTCCTACCAGCGTCAAATTTTACTAGTTATGGTAAGCCCTGGTCAATCATTGTACATTGTTGTAACAAATATTGTATTTGCTCTCTTGCAGAAACCCGTTCGTTATAAGTGGGCTCAACTGCATTATATATGTCGTATGTTTAAAAATATTGCATACTTTTACTCTTTTAAAGCATTGCATACTTTTAATGTTTTACAATATTGCATTATTCGAATTTTCAAAATATTGCATACTTTTAATGTTTTACAATATTGCATTATTTGAATGTTTTACAATACTGCATTATTTGAATGTTTCAAAATATTGCATACCTCGACTCTTTCAAAATAATATGTTTCAAAATATTGCATACCTCGACTCTTTCAAAATAATATGTTTCAAGATTCGGTATTTTTTTTCATTTGAATCTGGCATATTTTTTTAAATTTTAGAGAGCTTTTGATAACGTTCTTTCACAGGAAAAATAATTCTTAGTTTGTAAACAGAGAATTCTGAAATATGAGTTTTATAAAATGGTAAAAAGATATTTTGAACGAAAAAGAAAGGGGGAGCCATGAATAGAAAAATTCCCTTCTGTTGTAAAGTCTAGAACTACCTTTAGTTTAGAAGCTTCTTACATAAAGAAGTCCTGTATTAATGCTGTAGGAGGTAAATTATTTTTACAGGCGAATCTTCATATAATAAAAAAATATAATGGTAATTAATTTCTAAACCAACATCGAGCTATATGTGATTTGACTAAAACTGGGAATCTTTTTAGTGCAGAAAGCATGATAAGAATGTTAATGTTTATACGTAGGACGTTAAAAAGTGTTTAGATATTCGTTGGAAAAATCATCAAACTCTTAGGTTTTCGTATCATAGTGTAGCATATATCCGTAAAAGACAATATGTGATGGCAGGACTTAACAGAGCAATCCCATCATATCCTGTACTGTGGAGAAAGAGTGAAGCTTATGCATACAGTGCCGGATTTATAAATGGGCACGCTGGGCACTTGCCCAGGGCGTAAGAGGCTGCGGATTTTTTTTTTAATTGCAAATTATTTACCGTAGAATTCTGTCGATCAGCTCTCCACGAAAAGGCGCCCTTTACCCATTTTTCTAAATCTGATTTCCTGAAAAATTGCGTGAGATAACCCCTGCTACATAAGGCCGGATCCAAGCAGGGGGCCTGCGCCCCCCTGAGAATAATAAGCTTACATTAAAAATAATTATTTTCAAGTAAAAAATACTTCAAACAAAACTTACAAGTGAAATTTTCAAGCTTTGCGCCCTCCCTGAAATTTTGTTCTGCAGCAGCCCTTGCCCCCTCCCATAACATAAAAAAAATCGACGTCAAATAAACTAAACTGTTTTATAAAAATATCGTGATTATGTCATGTAATAATGCACATAAGATAGGCTAATCATAAATGTCGTCCCTTCCCTATCCTCCGAGATTTTTCGTTGCATTTGAGGGGGCGGAACGACAAAATTTTATTTATTTCTGTAAGCACCGGGGTTATGGGCGTAACTAGCTTCGAAGTCTAGGCGGCTAACTTTTTTCTAGGTGGCGGCTGAACCGTATAATTCAATGCTTAGAAGAAATTTTCTAGAGGGGTTAGCCCCCCTAATTACGGCAATGGAGGGGGCGCCAAAAATCGGTGTTCCCATGGTGCCTCGTTCCCTAAATTCGGCCCTGCACGCACGTTCTTGCTTTCACAATCTTGTTGAACAGAGAAGCTTGGTGTGCTATTATTCTTTATGTTTTTATTAAAAGGTTTAAAGCAGGGGTGCGCTTTCGAAGTTTGACTTCAATATTTCCAGATTTTGCTCCTTGGTGTGCCACCATTTTTACTTGGTACACTGTGTTTAGGTAGGGGTAAAGATCATTAGAAGCAGACACAAAATGTGGAAGGTCGAGTACACCAGCTATAGAATTTAACGTTGAAAAATTTTAATCTCTCCTGAAAAAAGATCCCCCTGAAGAAGTTGCGAGGACCCTAAACATCAGTTCTGGGATACTGAATTCCAAACTTCATGAAAATATTTTTCTCAGAAAGCGATGTTCCCTTTGGATTCCCCATCAACTGGCGGAGGATCAAATGAAGGCTTATGTGGAATGATGCCATTTTATTAAAAAAAAAATATAAAGATGCGGGCCAAGAAAAATATTTAGGATATCATAACTGGTGACAAATCATGAATTTACTAGTTTGAAGCAGAAACTAAGCGCCAACCATGATATGGTGCTTCCCAGATCAGCCTTCACCCGCAAAAGTTAGACATGTGAGAAATGCTGGGAAGAGAATGATGATAAATTTCTTCTCCTACTCTGGACATGTTGCGTCAGTAATTCTAGAAAACAGAAAAACGATCACAGCAGCCAGTTATGTTGGCGTGCGTCCTCCACAAGTACTCCAGCTATGGCGCAAGAAGTAACCAAAGAGAGGAACTAGAAGAATTATGCTGCCTCATGACAATGCATCATCATCACACTCCGCCAAGAGAACAAAGCATATCTTACAACAGGAAAAGATTGAACTTTCACCGCACCTGTCCTATTTACCTGACTTCGCTTCTTGTCACTCATCTCTGTTTCCAAATACAAAAAATGAATTACATGGAACTCTCTTTTCAAGTCCCAAGGAAGCAGTGCAAACTTTTATTAAAGAGAATAATGTTGCAAAGCTTTTAAAAATTTGTCTATGCGGATTGAAAAGTGTATGGCATCTGATGGAGGTTATTTTGAAAAACATTGAAAGATTGAAGCTCATAGCTTTGTCAACTTTTTCGTATCTAAAAACTTTTTGAACCGTTCTCGTATAAACACTAAAATCCATGCCGATTACCAAATATAATGACAAATGTTTTTCCTGAAGAAAAGCAATATGAAAATCGATAAAGAAAGAGTGAAATTTCCGCTCGAGACTCAAACATGTGATTTAAAGTTTTTACAAAGTATTGGAATGAAAAAAAAAAATTCACTTCATTGCTATTATTGCTTTTATAAATTTAGTTAGGCTATTTTGCAATAGAAATTCATACAAGATAACCTGCATTTAGAATAAACCAGTTTGCCTATATTATTGTGCAGGGATATTTTTTATTGTCCATCTCTGATAATGCCACCTAGTTTAAAAATGGTTTTACACATAACCACATTTATAAATGAAAGTTAACGTTATAATTGTAAAGTTGGTTGCGAAGTACGCTTCAAACGGATTTTGCCGCCTTTCGTCAGGAATACACAAAAGGAAAAAAGAAATACAGTAGAGTCTCCATATAACGAACTTCCATTTAACAAAGTTTTCTATTTAATGAAATTTTCGGCGGAACCTTGACTTTGAATGGCACTAACATGTAAATTTGTCTCCATATTACGAAAAACAATTTCTATATAACGAAGTTCTTTTTATAAAGAATTTGATTTTTTTTTTAATTTACCTTTTACAATTTTTCAGCGGGATGGTTAGGTAGAAGGGGTAGTTGAGGATTTTAATCAAGGACGGACGGAGTTGAGGTAGCCTTCTGTATTGTGGACATAGGGTCAGTTGTGATAAATAATTCTATTGTTCTAAACTGGGAACTTCGAAGCAGCGGGGATGTATCACTCTGCAGGTGTGGCTAAGCCACGAAATTTGCTTCTCGCACATACGCGTTGCATTGTTGAAGAAAATGTTATAGATGACGTGTTCCGATATTTACAAAAGTGTGAGAATTTCTATGAACAAAACGTTTTTTATAAGAAACCTGTACAAAGCAAAATTAGTGATTATTTCTCTGTTTCAAATATGTTGTATGAGGATCATACAGATATAAAGTAATCCTCAGTCTTTACTTTTGTTATTAATTTGTACGTACTTGTATACGAAAAATATTTAAATTCGTTGAAAAAGAAGAGTCTACTGAATTTAGTCTTTACTGTCCAAATTTAGCTTTTTTCATTTTATCGAAATTAAGTTTCATCATTTATGTTAATTTCTATTTAACGAATTTTCCTTATAACGAAGTTTTTCAGAGGAACGATGGCACTTCGTTAAATAGAGACTCGACTGTATAAGAATGTGAAAGCTGTTACTGCGTGACCGTTGTGTTGCCCGTTGTGGATGAATAATTAATGTTAAAAATTGAAGCCCAAAAGCCAGTTTAAGTGAAGTTTTTCTGAAACGTACGTCGACTCCAACTTTTCTAATTATACTATGAATCTTTCAGGCAGAATACGAATATATAAAAACAAATTAGGGTATAATAATTACAGGATGAAGTAATAACATTCAATTATTATTATACATATTCATTGCATGTTCTACTGGGCAGCAGTGGGTGAAGACGAAGTTTGACAAAGCCAGTGATGCCCAGGTAGAAGATCTAACATATTGTAAGTTCACCAACTTACTTTATTTTATAAAGATTTAATTTTACGCTTGTAATGTTAAATTTTTCTTATAAATTTTACCCGCGTAGTGTTACGTCAAATTACCTTGCGTATATGCACATAATAAATAATACACTAATAAACACAATCGTAGCGATTTAATATTGTTTAAACGTTTTCGATGTCTTTTCGCCGTCTTCCAGAGAAGCGTTTATAACAGTAAGTGTGGAATTTGATACATCAGAGTAAGCTTATAGATGTTGTCCATGAGTTGGTGCCCTCTACCGGCAGATAGCGGAATGAAAATTAAAGAAAATAAATTGTATAAAGAGAGATGAACAAAAATTGAGAATAAAAGGTTTAAATTCAATTACTAGCAGGAAGAATTCAAAGAAGAAAATCGACATTGGAAAACATCACCTCGAGAGATAAATATTAACCATAGTAACGGTATCATTGATCAAGTGTTTAATATTTTTGATTAATAAAGAAGGCGTCTAGGAAGTGAAATTCTGACGGGAAGGAAATTTGAAGAATTAATTAATTAATTAATTAATTTGATTTTAATCAAATTTGGATTTAAATCAATTTAAACTAAACTCCTGATAAAGAGAGCTGGCAAATGAAATATGTTTTCCTCATTGCCGCCTGATCCCATTCACTGCTTTGTTGGGTTGACAGGGCATAGCGAACTTTGTGGGGGGAGAACCTATTTTTGGCGCCCTTTAACGTTACGTATCTCTGAAACCCACCTGTATGCACCCTCTCCTTTTCTATCTATCTATCCTGGGGCGTGATTAGTACTTTTGTGTTGGGATGGAGCAGTGGCGTATGAACGAGGGCGTTGATGGGAGTCATTAACATCCCCCCAATTAGAGCCAAACCCCCCCTCATGAATTTTCTGCTTATGCTACTTGAAGGGGGCATTTCCTTTAGACGTCTTCTAAAGTTATCCTTGCCAAAGCTAACCCTAATATATAATTTTCTTGTCTAAATGAAAGTTTCTTTTTCTCAATGCTCATTCTCCTCGATAACATCTGTAAAATCAAAAACACAAAACTCACTGATTTTTCTAATATTATTAAAGTTGGACATGTATTTTTAATTATCCAATTGTTTATATTGACTTTATTTCTGATTAAATGGACTTTCCCCACCCCTCTCAAATAAGCATCAGATATTTTGACAGAACAAACTATAAATTGAGGCCTATAAAAAAGAACGATTATCTTAAATACGGAATTAAGAAATATATGGGTAAAACTCCTAAAAGTAAATGAATGAAGCATAAATTATTTTCAAATTGAATTAAAAATATCTTTTTTTCAAGACAAAAAACTCTTAAAAGAAGGAACATACCAAATCATCAAAAATATCAGTAAAATCGAGCATATTTATGGCATATCCTGTATTATGGAAACAGAACATTTAAATTATCCTTTTTATTTAAACAAAGCAAGGTATGTAAAACAAAGTATGAAATAAAACAGCATTTATTACTTTGGAAAACAAAATTTTTCAGGATTTGATGTTAGTAATTTTTTCTGTTATGTAATGATTGCTTTAATTTTTCTTTTTTTTAACTGATTCCAAGAATTTGGAGCTGACATTAGGTTCATTGACTCTTCTATCGATTTCTCACATTTCAAGATCATCAAATCATTCAGCCATTCATTTGTCATAGTTGTTCTCAACGAACATTATGTTAGTTTTAGTTGACTGAAAGAACGTTAATTTGAACTAACATCAAAGCCTGCAGTTATTATAGACTTGATTATTTGGAAATTTAATTTCAAAACCGAACGTAACTTTTTAGACTCTTCAATAACATCTTAGTGTATTAGAAGTTTTACATCGATCAAATAAA
>QLNU02015359.1:966225-988755 GCA_006491805.2 Dysdera silvatica | reverse complement strand
TTATGTCGCACGCGTGGTGTACCTGTTTTTATATTTTAACATTTCATTTAGGATTTTAAAATTGTTTATGTCAGTGTGGCATAATTCATAATCCAATCAAGCACATAAATTTCATTTTTGAAATTTACATAGAAGCAGTTTTCATTTTTAGATTTTTTATACTTAAAAGAAAAAGGCAGGTCTTTAATCTCAACAGAAGTCGTCTTTCTTGATTTACCACTATATTTAATATTTGCAAAATAAATATATATATATATATATATATATACAGCAATTGCATAAGTCAAGGTAGTATTAGCATTGTTGTAGATACTTACTTGATTTATTTTCGAATTCAACATTTTTTATTGGTATTGAACTGATTATTTAATATATTTCTTTGAAATCTTTCAAAGAACTTGAAAAACTTTCTTAAGAACTTGAAAAAGTTCAAAAATTTTCATAATTGAAAAACTTCGTTACAGGCACGTGCCAAGAGGGGGAGACAGGGGGTTTGGGCCCCCCTGCAAAAAAATTGGTTTCTTTTTACCAGTACATTTTCATTCAGTCTTTGTGGAATCATCGATGTTAAAGCGTGGTGCTCTGCGAAGTCAGTAAAATTGTAAATAGTTCAAATATTTGTTGTTCAGCGATCCATTTTATTTTAATCATTTAGTTACCTAACTAACAATTAATTTATCTAATTTAAACTTTATAATAATTGTTGAAGATTTATGACAATAGATGGCGCCACGGTTTGTGGTCGTACAAATCTCGTTGCCCCCCTTTCCGAAACTTCGGTACGTCCCTTCTCCGCCATATATTGAAAATTAGCGATTTAGAAGACAATTGCTGTTAATCAAATTTACTTCCTGATTTGTAAAAGTTGATTATCGCTAATATTTAATATTAGCTGAAAAAAAAAACGCGCCCAACGCACATATATGTGTTCGACGGTACAAATCCAACATGGCGATAATCTTGATTCAACGTTGCCCGAATCATTTATAATTATTTGCGAGAAGAGTTACGATTTTTTCCAATTTGGTGACGAAATCATGGACGGAATGTTATAATGCACCTTAACGCAGGACTTTCGGCGGTGGTGACCGAAGTTCGGAATCTTCGTTAAGCTATAGGCCCAGCTTGTCAACATGATGAACTTGAGGCCGCTTTCACCGTATTTCTTTCACCGTACTACGTGTATGTGTGATAACAGAGAGACCTATGTTATCACACACACTATAGTAGTATGTGTGATAACAGAGTGCAGTGGATTGAAAAAGTGTTGATGATGATGATGATACCATAGAAGACGCCTCCGTCTTATCTTCGGTCATACTTCTATCATCCATAATTTAGAAATTGATACACGTTTCATTTTTAAAACCTCAACATTCATGTTTCGTACTATAATATCCTCGGCACTTCCAAATTTCATTTCTCTTCAGTTGCCTACTCACACGTGTCTAACGAGAAACATAATCAACCTTAAACCAGATTTTTCTCGAACTAATCAGCGGTTGGCGCGAATTGGTTGCTTTGGCTCTAAAGCATGGAACTCTTTTCTTACTACTCTTCAATCATTGAACTCACTTGCATCATTTAAAAAAACATCTTACTGTACACTTGCCGGATTAATATCTGTCCATCTTAAAAAAAAGTTAAAATTCCTGCCTTTAGAAGCATGGGCTTTATCCAACACAGCAGTTTTTCCTATTACTGCACAGTCGAACCAGTTTAATAATTTGAAATATAATAACGAATACTGTACCTTCAATTGTAATTGATTCTCATAAATAAATTTTTAATTTGTATAATAATAATATTTGTCGATTTTATAATTCCGTCGGAAAAATGAAAATCTCATAGTTTAAAGTTTCACCACAGAGTATGACATAATTATACATGGTTCATATTGTGCATTTTGTAAGTTCGCACCTTTCGTGATTAAAAAAAACATAAAGACAGCATATTCATGGCTTTTCAACAAAATTATTTTGTTGAAAAAGTGAGCGCTATATTCGATCGAAGAGGGGAGTTCGATCGAAACCTGTAGCTCAGTGGAAAAGAGCATTTGACTGATGATCAAGAGGTTGTGAGTTCGGTTCTCATCAGGCGCTGAGAAATCATTCTTTTCTTTCCGAGTAATTTATCATCTAAAATTATTTTGTTTAGTTACTTTTAGCTTTCCAAACATTTTGGATAAGCTTTAGTTCTATTAGGATTTTCAAAGTTGTCAGAGAAGTACAATTTGATAAATTTCGGTCAGGTATTTTTAATTAAATTTTCGCCGTATGTAGTACTTTCTTCGGCATTGATTGAAGTTGATTTATTTATTCGTACCTCCCTATGCTAGAGATTTCTGGTAGATGATGGATGGATGGTATTTTTTGTTGTATGTTTATATCGAACTTATCTTAGAACACGCTGATGTCAAAGATGAATGAGCGCTTTCTTGAATGAATGAATGACTTTTCCAACGAGCTTAGAAAAACACACACACAACGCACACATACACAGAGAGGGAGAGAGAGTGAGAGAGGGGAGGGGAGAGTATTAACAAAAGCGGCGTAGAGGAAGAAATTACGACATACAGATTAAATAAAACATGAAACGCTTTTATTTACGTATTGCAGATTTTGATAAGCTGCTAGACAGTGAAGGTAGACAATAAGAGATGAAGACAAGAAAATGGCAGAATTAAAATATTTAAATAAGAACCACTTTAGAGTCCTTTGAGAAACTTTAATAATGCAGTGTCTCTGAACAACAAATATATATTGGCAAACTCTCATCCTGATTTCCTAACATGCCATGGAATTAAACTAAAAGATTTGGGTTTTTGGGGGCATAACTTGCGAGCATATCCAGGGTATAAACACATATGCATATGCACGTATATAACAAATATGGAAATTCGTATGACACTTAGCTTGTCTATATTGCTTTGCGTGTATAATGATGTATACGTAATTGGGGAAAATGGGCTTGAAGCCATGAAATAAATCCAAAAAATAATTTTTAAATGCATCACATAAATATTTGTCGCGTTTTTTTTTATTTAGCTAATTACAAGAAGAGACGAAACAATTTAAAATATTTGCAATTAATTAATGAAGCTTATAAAACTTCATTGTTATATTTTAAAAAATAAAGCTCCTACAAAAGTAGCGAACTACAATTTTATGTATTTAGTTTTTGCTGTTTTTATTATACAAAATACATAAAAGATCATTAATTTAATTTAAAGCTTTGTATGAGATATTGCGTTTTTATGTTCCAGCACTTCAATTTTTTTAATACACATTTCACACTAACGTACACACATATGCACACAATTGATTAAATGTGTTTTTCTTTCAGAACTTTAAATTCGCATTGAATAGTCTATAGTTTGAAATACGTATTTTGAAAATCAGAGACCAAAAACATGCATTCATATAGCGTGCGAGTATTTTCTTTTTATCCTCTATCCTCTTGTCGTATGCATTCTGAAATGGTCGTTTTTAACTTCGTTTTTCCAAACGATTTACTTCAGTCATAATAACTTGGACTCGTCGAATTTTCTGCATCCATAGCATATTATTTCTAAATTCAGAATGGCAGCAGTCGCTTTTCGATCTGATAACAGAGAAACCTTATGCCAGTCTGCTGAAGTTGGCTTGTTTTTCAAATCAGCGAGCTTCAGTCGTTTGCTAATATATAAATACCTCCATCAGATAGGATATCAGATACCGTTCGAGGTAGAAGCCATATATTACGATCTTATGACGATAATTTTCGGACATTTGTTCCGGGTACTATTTCAGATATTTGCATTCTGGTTTCAGAATTCCATTTCCGTTCTTAATATAATAATTGAGGGTATTTTGTTTCTGTACGGTGATCTATTTCATAATGGTGAATAAACGTTCGCCTTTTTCTTTATTATCGCATCATAGCTCTAACTTTAATGAAATAATACTATTTTTGTTCTTATAAAAGTATATAAAAGCCTTAATTAACTAAATAGTTTAATAGCGACACACTGCACTGATCAATAGAAATAAATGCAAAACAATTTTTATGGTGCAGTTCGATAAAATCATTAACACGATAACACTGCTGATAGCTATTTCGATAGCGTTAACCAGCTATCGTCCTCTACGTGACGATAGCTGGTTAACGCTATTGAAATAGCTGTCAGCAGTGTTATCATAGTAATGATTTTATAGAACTGCACCATAAAAATTGTTTTGCATTTATTTCTATTCCTTATTTAACTGTATTCATAACTCACATTTCCTCCTCATGCTCCTCTTTCTCCTCCTCCTCTTCCTCCTTCTTCTTCTTCTTCTTCTTCCTCTACTTCCTCCACTTTCACCTCCCTTTCTTCCTCCACTTCTTCCTCCTCTTCTTTCTCCACTTCCTTCTCCTCTTCTTTCTCCACTTCCTCCTCCTCTTCTTTCCCCACTTCTTCTTCTTCTTCTTCTTCTTCTTCTTCTTCTTCTTCTTTCTCTCTCTCTCTTTTACATTACGCATTCGTCAGTGGTTTTTTGTAAATTGCAAAAAATGTTCTTATAATACCAAAGAGTCAAATTTCTAACAAAGCCATTTATTTCATTAATTGTTATTTTATTCAAATAATTATCATACTATTTGTTTAATTGCTGTTTAATTTATTGATTTAATTTTAAATGAAAACCGTAGATTGCTTTTTTTTATTGCGAGTCCAATCACTTTTATAATTCCTACTTACTCTTTTATGATAATTATCTCCCTTATATATGAATAAAAATAACTTTAACATTATTTATAAAGACAAGTGGGTGGATGGATATGTGGACGGAGATTCATATGCCGCCAGTCCCCAGAAAATGACCTCAATTTTGAATTTAACCTCCATGCCCTTTATTGATGGCATCTGTAAATTATCCCCCTAGCTTTTTCTCAATCCAATGATTACATTAATAACGACCTTAAAAAATATAAGGAATGTTTTGGGATTTTATCAAATTTGATTTTTATATTGTGAACAGAAATGCTAGTTCGCTTCGCAGGCTTTCTTAACTGTTGCCACTTAGAAAAGCAAGAAAATAAACTTAAAAAGTTCAATTTCTAAAGCTGGCAAAATGTCAAACTGTTTCCTTTTTCATGATGTTGTCCATATATGCATGATTTCAACTGGTATTGTATCTGGCAACATATATTTTATAATTTTAATTTCACTTTTTTATATTTGGAAACATTATTTGTAATTGTTTTTAAATTCCAAAATAATAAGCAGTCTTCAGTATACCATTGACGTGTGCACACGTACCACGAAGACTCCGCCAAAAGGCGTACTAAATTTCTTTCACTGTGTATTTGAAATAAATTTATTTATTAGCGTGTATTAATGAATTAACTTAAACGCTTAAAGCTTTAATAAATATTGTTTTCAACTGAATGGAATGACTGACTGTATGTCTTCAAAACTATATTTTTGTAAGATCACACGAGAATATTGACGTTTGCTTTAGAAAATGCAGAAAATTGTTCATTGAAATTAAAATACCCCATTTTACAACATATTTTTTACATATAACACTAATAAAAGCTCTTATAAAACACTCAATGGTATTTCGATCAGTCAGGCACTGGTCTTCATTAGGAGATGAACAACATTGTGCCAACGTATCACCTGATGAAGACCAGCGTCTGAGTTGTCGAAATGCTATGGAATGTTTTATAAGTTTTGATTGGTATTATACGCAAGAAATACGTTGAAAAATGATATTTTAATTTAGATTTTACGTAGTACGTCAATACTTATACTTCCAAATTGCTTATTATGGTCCTTAAAGAGAGATGGATGCTTTGCTTGCAAATTAGACCTTTGGAGAACACTATGCAAACACAAAATGAGCACATCAGCATATAAATAAGAACTTTGTAATGTATAGTGGCAATATTTTAAATAAAAAAGCACCTCTTAATAAAAAAAAACACGTTTTTATTTTTTGTTAGACTGGTAAATTCGGGTCCGACCTCAAGCGTTTTAAAAAAAAAAAACCTTGCCGATGAAATGCTTGCTGTCGTGGGGTTGATTCCTTAGGCCGTTAGAGACTGTGATTCCTTGGGATGGAAAATGCAGTTTGCGAAACTTTGCGAATATTTTTGCAGATGGTGTTTGTTTTTACCTTCTTCATTTGTATTTCGTATGGTGCGACCAACGTCAAAATATTGACGTTGATTAAGATAATTCTGGTCAGTCCTTTGTATGTTGTTGCCAACTTGTATTTTTGCATATATTGTGGGGTAAATCCGGGTTACATGCCACATGCGATATAGATTGCGCATTCCCTCTAGTTTTGAAACGGGCTGTGGGATGACACTGCAAAAAATACCAAAGGTGCGCCATTTAGTATTTGAAGCGTGTTTGGTAAAAACATCGTGTTCCTGTGCCTTTTTGATTTTAAATCCTTTTTACCTTTTTGAAATATTGGGATTATCTTTGCTATTTTTAACTCTTCCGGAATCATTTCCAACTCAATGATTTCATAAATTATGAACAATGGCTCGAGAAAAATTTCCGCATTTTCTTTGACTAGTTTTGGTCTTATTTCATCTATACCCGTTCCCTTTTTAACATTTTATGTTTGCATGATTTTTAATAGTTCGAATTCATGTATGTCTTTAACAAACATCGTGTTGACATAGTCATTTTTTAAGAACAAATTATGATCCACTTTTCATTATATTCTTGTCGATTTAATTCGGTATTTACTATACCTACATAATACTCGTTTAACATGTTTGCCATCTGATAATCTTCAGTTATGGTTTCATCATTTTCACGTAATCTCTCTAGATTTTTATTCTTTGTTTTAGATTTACCAATTATTTTATTCACCACCCTCCATTTATTTCTAGCGTTTTTATCTTTGAAACAATTATTATAATAGTCCTGTTTTCTTTTTAAGTTTAATTTGTTTATTTTGTGTCTCATTTCTCTAAATCTACTCATGTAAATAGTTTTTCTTGTACGAACATATCTACAATACATGCTCTTTCTTTTTTAATTTCTTTAATCAATTTTTTGTCTGTCCATCCCTTTTTGTGGATTTTATCTTTAATTGTTATCCATTTAAATACTTCATTGATTATTTCTTTAATTCTTGTTATAAGAATGTTGTACTTATTCCTTTCTCCCTTAAATTCGTCTTTCCACTTTATTTTTTTTAAAACATCTTTAAATTTTTCCATGCTTGTTTGACAATAGTTTCTTACCCTTACTTTTTTCTATTTTTTTATTTCCTTTTCTTTATAATCGATTATTGTTGTTTTATGGTAACTTATTTGATAGTCGTTAACCTCAGCAGTAATTTCATTCATATTTATGAAGCATAAATCAATAGTAGATGACGATTGAGTTGTTATTCGTGTATATCCCTTTATCAAGTTTTTAAATCCTAGTGATTTCATTGAGTTTAGTAATAAGTTACTATTTCCATTTTCCTTGTTTATACTTATGTTAAAATCACCTATTATAATTATTTTTTCAATGGTGCTCTCTTCCAAAGCTTTATTTAATCAATTTATCACTTCAACTAGATTTCCTTTAGGTTGTCTATATAATAATCCCATTCCTATATCATTATTTTTTTTATTCCCATTATTTCAAAATTA
Source organism: Dysdera silvatica (assembly GCA_006491805.2). Taxonomy (NCBI): domain Eukaryota; kingdom Metazoa; phylum Arthropoda; class Arachnida; order Araneae; family Dysderidae; genus Dysdera; species Dysdera silvatica. Next base: position 981,123 of record QLNU02015359.1, on the reverse strand, counting down.
TCATTCATAGTTGTTATTTCATTCTAAAATTCATGGCCCTCTAATCCATCCCTTATATAAAAGGATACATCCCTCCCCTCTTTTCCTTCCTGTTTCTATGATATCTATAAAAACCCTCAAAATAATTTAAGTCATAGTCATCCATTCACGTTTCAGTAATTGCCAGTATATCTGCTTGAAGTTCATCATCATTGATCAGTAACTCTATTTCCTCTATCTTATTATTAATACTTTTAGCGTTTAAGTAAACTATTCTATTTACTTTATTGTCTTTTGCTGTCCAATTGCTATTCAGTAAATTACCGTCGTCTACCCTATCATCAATTACAATTTTTTCGTTAATTCTTATCCATGTTTCGTTATTTGTTTTTGAATTCAATTTATCGAACTCAGAGTTAGGACATAAGCTTTGAATTTCAAATTTCCAAATAATAGAATTTTCATAGTTTTCCATTTCAACATCATTATTCGTTAATTTAGCACTATTTACGATTTTCAATGGTTCTACAAAATTAATCCTATTGTCACTGTAATTAATAAAAGTTAAAATATCCGTTACTATTTCGTTTATATTTTGTGAAATTCCGAAAAGTTCCTTATCTATACATTTCTTTACATATAATTTATCAATATCATTGTTCAAGTCTATATGTAGGTTTTTACTATAAATCGTTTCCTTGTTTGACTTATTTTTAAGTCACTGAATTCTTTCTAGATTATTGCAGTTATTTATTGTAATCACTTCACTATTTTCTTCTATCCTCAACTTGCCTCTACCGTTTGTTGTACATAAATGTCTCCATCCATTTTCCATCTTTTTATTCAATACGCCATTACACAAGATCTTATTAAAAGGGCACAATTGTTCCTTAATATAAATTGCATTTTCTCCATAATTCCTTATATCCTTTTCCTTTATATAAATACCTCTTTTTTTTTTCTGTAATAGTTCACTCTTGATTTTTCTACTTGAAAATTTTACGATTATCTTGTCGCTTATTCCCCTACCATATCCTAACCTATGCGCTGCTTCGATATGATTCCATCTTTACCTATAATTTTGCACACAATTTCATCACTTAAGTCCTCGCAGTTCTCTCCTTCCCTATATGGTAGTCCTATTATCTCTATATTATTCTATTCTATTCTATTGTTGAGGTTCCATTAATTCTTCCGTTTTCATTTCAAGTTCTACTTCAAGATATTCTACCTTTTGATTGATTTTCCTGTTTTTAATCTCGATGTCTTCCGTGCTCTGTTCGCTTTTCTTCTTCCAATCATTTATTTCCTTTTTTAAAGATTCGTTTTCTACAAGCACTCTTTGGAAATCTATTGAGATGTCTCTAAATGCCACTTTTATCTCATCATAATTATTTTGTGGCTTCTCCATTTGTTTTCGTAATATACAATCTCTCTGTGCTTATTTCTCCTTATTATCATCTATTTTTCTCATTATTTCTGTAATTTTTCTAATTATGGCATCAGTTTTTTCTGTCTTCCCATCATCCGCAGCTCCCTTAGTTTCATCTCTTTTTTCCTCAAGTTTATCGCTCCTGTTTAAATCATATTTTCGTTTGTTCTTTTCCCTTTCCCTCACCATTCTTACCCGGAAGATGCAATGGATTTAAAGATAGGATACATATAATTCAGATTATTTCCAGTATGCTATGTCCAAACTATTATTTCATTATTTTCAGCTAACAACATAATTATACAGCAATTTACAGGATATGAAAATTTGCAAATGAACACTTAAAGATTGCGATGAGAGCGAGATGCACTAGAAGATTGCAACACGTAAACCATCAGAACGTAAACAAAAGTGTTTCCAACAGTTCTTTAGTCAGGAGTTCACTCTGTGGGGTACTATTGCCAGTAGTTCAAGACATCAGCTGCCCCCTGTATGAGTCTTTCAATACTCGTCATATATTTTGTATAAGAACCGGTTTCCGGCGAAACCCTCTCTGGCTGTCAATCGGCCGTGGAGTGCTTTCTCCGGGAACAAAGAGGCAATGGACGCAAGCAATGCGTTAGTTTCAAAATCCAAATAATAAATTTATGAATAGAGGCGTATTATATGTACTTCGTTTTGCGATTTTCCTATGTTCGAGATATTGGCCTGTGCGGCGTTTGTGAAGGTAAAATCCACTAAGTGATTGTTTAATACATGGTTTTTATGGGAGTACAATTTCAGGCAGCCTACGCCTCGTGCGTCACCTGGCGGATGGAACCATCGCATAAACATGCACTTGAGTCGAAAGCATAAGACCTTGCAGATACAGAGCCATCCACCAGTCAAGGTTTGCCTGAAAAGAATATTACAACTCCATCGAAATATTTGCATGCAATATCTCCAATTTCAAAACTAAATAAAGAAAAAAGGAAAGGCAATGAAGAAATAGGCACTTGTCTTAACCATTGCAGAAAACAGAAGACCGTTAAAAGAAAGTGTTGGAGAAGAAAGTTGGAAAAGAAAGAAATAGAAATAACGAAAGAAGGTTAGATTATGAATCAAATAGTCATAGTACTAGTTCTGAAGTAGATGATGTTTCTGGGTTTGATTCCATTGCAAAAGAGAAAGCCAGAGGTAATCCTAATGAGATCAGTAGAAGAAAGAAAAGTGAAGCTGGGTCATCACAAACTTTGGATGTGAATACATGCAATGAATATGAAGAAAATTATTATCACACAACTGAAGATGCGAATGGTTACGTTGTAAGTAAGCGATGGTTTCATGCAGAATGCGCGAGTTTCGATGAGCTTTGTGCCGACTGTGGGAGAGAGAGAATAGATTAAAAAATTAACCCAGCCTATTTGAAAAAAAAAGTAATTCATTTATGTCATTATTTTGTCCATGTTTGTTCCGATTCTGAAAATGAGTTCAAAATAAAAACAGCAGATGTTTTTTAAATTTATTCAATTTTTATGTTTTATAAAATCGCAATTTCAGTTATTCTATTTTTTCATAACATAGTTTTTGAAGAAACGTATTTGATAGGAAGTAAATTCATTTACTATACGAAGCGCGGCAAGCCTCATGGTGCGGCGTAACACCCGACACACTTGGGAGAGATGCCGCAACGAAGGGTGTTAAAAAATAAATTATAGCGGCTTATTGAATTTTTTGTAAATTATTTTTTTCTAATATATATGCTTCTTAAAAGTGTATCGATTATTATGACTAAGTAAATTTCATGTTTGTGCGCCATGGGTCTCAGAATATCGATTTTAAAAAAAGTGAGGCATGTAACCCGGATTTATACTAATGCACAAATGTATATGGTACGTGCTTGGGGCCCCCTAATAATTTTGTTAATTCTACTTTACTGACAATTAATATTTTATACGTTGTGCCCTTCATCTTTAGCTATATTATGCATTTCTTTATTCATTGTTCGTCAAGTTTAGGAGGCCCCCAAACATCGTTCGTTGTGGAAGGAGATCTAAGCCCCTTGAGTTGATGTCCCTGAATCAAATTAAATCAGCAATTTTTTTAAGGTGGAAAAGTTCCAACGTTTTATTAAACAGTTCTCTACAAATAAAATCTATAATACATAACTCAGTATTAAGGGATTTTGAGAAGGAATTACAAGGGAAATGGCATTCAAAAGTCATCTTTACTTTTAGATTTATATTAAATATATTTTAAACCTACTACGTGCGCCAAACGTCCTATTTGTCCTTCCCCAATGATTTAAAATTTTTGGTGTTTGAATTTTCCCAGTTGGCGATGAAATCCGGGGAAAAAATTGCATCATCAGATTTGCAAATTATAGGTTCCTCTTGTCACTCATCGATGCATTGCCTAACATGATAATGATATGGATTTCCCTCTTACGCAGGAAATTGCGAATGAAATGGCCCCATGACGTTAACTCAAGTCAAGAGTAGCACTTCAAGGTAGCTGGGTATACTTTTCCTTATAAAATAATAATAATAATTTTTACTGAACCTAAAGTGCGATTTGTTTTGCTTGGAATTTCATAATTATATTGTGACAATTAATATTTATTAATTTAATAAATTAATTTTATTTTATTTAATAATATTATATATTAATTGTAAATAACGTCGCGCTCACAGAAATGTAAACACCATGTTTCAACATCATTATATTGAATTTGTTTTCTTATTTGATGCGTTTTGAAGAGCTGGTGGTAATTTTAAACATAAAATTAAAATAAAACAAAATACACTAGAATCTGTTCATAAAAATATTTTCAGTGGTCTCTATATCAAGTTCAACCTTTCCTACAATGTGATATCTTTTCCCTGGTCCCTATATCAATTTCAACATTTTCTATAATGGTAACTTTTTCTTGGTCCCTATATCAATTTCAATGTTTTCTATAATGGTAACTTTTTCTTGGTCCCTATATCAATTTCAACGTTTTCTATAATGGTAACTTTTTCCTGGTCCTTACGTTAAATTTAGCCTTTTTTTATAATGATAAACTGCATATGATGATATATTTTCTTGGTCCCTAGATCGTTGTTATAAGCAGATTTAATAATAATATTTATTTTCATGTATTGTATATTTACAAATTTCAGCATTACTATTTCACAATTTTACATAAAGGTATAACATTTGTAGCAGTGAAAATATTATAATGTAACATTAACCGCTAATATTTTTTAACAATTGCTGTTTTTAATTTATTTTTAAATATGTTATTCAATTTACTGTTTTGAACTTCATCATCTAATATATCCCAGTATTTTATTCCTATATAGTTTATATTTTCTTGTCCCTTTGTAGTCCGACATTTCATTGGTATGTATTTATTTTGAGATCTTGTGTTATGTATTCTCGGATTTTCTCTAAGTATAACAAATTTATTATTTTTATTTAACTTAATTCTACCATATATATATTGTAATATTTTTAATTTGTATATATCTTGTATTCCTAATAATTTATATTTTATCCTATTTGTTGAGTTTGTACATTATTATGCGTTTTCATTTTATTTATTATTTTATTTAATATGTCATTTATTCTATTTTTATCTGTATTATTTAATTTTCCCCATATGGTTGAACCATAGTTTAAATAGCAATTTATTAGTGAGTGATATAAGTTTAATTTAACATCAATTGTTAATATATTATTTACGGTTTTTGATTACATGGAAATTGTTCGGAAAACTAATTCACGAATAAATTTATATAAAATGCAGAATCAGTGTAAAAGTGAATAAATTTTAAGTAATTTTAATATTACACTGAACGCCGAAGTGGCATAATAGTCAAGATGACGACATTTGACCCCAGTGGATTAGGTTTTATTCTTTCTAAATATTGATATGTGCCAACGTAGGATAGATTAGTGGTCATAATCAGTCCTTGTTCTTATTTTCGACATCTTTTGTATACACGATACTCGAAAAAGTGAATTGAAGTATTTATAACAACATCCATAGCATGTGTGACACATCGACATTTTATAATATGCATGTAAGCATTTGGAAACGTGTAGCATTAATAGGAAGCAGAAAATGCGCAGCATTAACAAGCTGCAGAAAATGTAAAGAATTAACAAGCTGCAGAAAATATAATGCTTTATCAAGCTTCATAAAATGTAAAGCATTAATAAGCTGCATAAAACTTATAATGCTAATGAGTTGCCATATTTTTAATAAAGAATATAAGAATTTAAAGAAAAAAATATTTTAGTAGAGGAGCTAATTTTAAACAGATTGAGATTTTTATAATTTTTTTTACATATTATTAATTTCAATCAGGAATAAGTTTTTAAAAGGACTACACATATACACAATTTTGTTTTAAAAAAGAACAAAGTTTATACAATAATTACTAATAATATTAATTAAAATAAAAGTATCTAAACTTTAATACAGGAAATATTATTTAACTATAGTTAATCTTCATTTTAGGAAAAGAATCAAGGTCCCGCAGAAAAGGATTATAACCTTTTAAAGTACTAATCTGAATGATAAATCACGACTTTAATCATGGAACAAATTACTTATTTAAGAATTATTTTCGGTGCGAGACAGTTCATTCCATTCTGAATCATTCTGAATAATTGCTGAACCTAACTTCTATTGGGTGCTAATCACCAAGCGATTGGAAAATAGAATTTCCTATAAATTACAGCTACACGCAAAATTATTTTCAAAGTCTGACGCACCTAATGGTGTTCAAAAATTAAAGGTTAAGTTTCTAATGGATAGGAACTAAGTTTGAACATGGTTTCTCCTCGCAGTGAGTTTAATTCAATACAGATCCACTCTCGAAATAATTAGCATCCCAGGGCGCCTTCATTTCAATATTCCTGCGAGGGGTCAGTCGGAACGGAAGGGGGTGAATTTTCCCTCGTGTGAGTCACCCAATTTTAAATCTTTAAAACGAGGTGGTGAATGCTCATAATGGTGGAAATCTTCCGGAGACTCTGAACGTTCTCTGTGGCTGCAAAGTAATTTACTGCTCAGTAAACTGTAGACATTGATTTTGAAAAGAAAGGGGGCTGAATTCTCACCAAAAAAAAATTGGTTTTATCTACTTAAAAATCCGACGTTGAGAACGAGAAGAATTAATGGTACAGGTAACTTAAAACTGCATATGCTTAAATAACGGATGAATTAATCAATTCAGTTTTTTTTATGAGCACACTGTAATCAAAAATAGAATATCAACTCAAAGACTATTACAGTTTTGGATTACCGGGAGGAAAAAAGACTAATTTCTTGGATTGTCACTTTCAAAATAATCAAAGAAATACGTCATTCCGAAGACTATCACAGAGATACTATTTCGTTTCCTATACTACAGGAAAGGATAATTGATTCATTGGTCCAGGGAGCAAGTTGCCAAAAAGATTTTTGTAGTTTTTCGGCTAACTTTCATCTAAAACTTCTAGCCAAATTATAAAACTTGTAGCCGAGTCAGAAAAAAGTTGTTTTATGTTTATAAGAAATTCTGGTCAGAAACATTAAGATCATTTAATTATTTTCGTACTTCGACTTTATTCTTCGCACTGGCATACGCATGGGTGTGTTGATGGGGGTTGTAATCACCCATTGCGATGAAACTTTGTATATGTAACACATAAATATATGGAATTGTAGCTCTGTAACCTCACCCCATGGAGCCTGTAACGCACTCTTACGAAATTTTCGCCCACGCCTATGATTCTTCATTGCCAGGGAATGATGTGCAGCCTTCCTCTCTGGCCAGTTTACTGATATCTTCATCAAATGGCTTATATTGATAACATGGAGTCCATTACGAATATACATCACATTTTCAATTTTAATTCGAGCTTTTCGGTGAATTTCTCAGCAGTTTTTCTAGCCAAATTTTGATTAACATCGCCTTTTGGCGAAAAGTCTAGCGACAGGTTAATCCCTGCATTAACGTATCATAAAAATATTTCGTTTTTTAAACTATTAAACCAAATTCATTGGGCAGCGATTAAAAGAACTTAACAGTTCGAATTACTATATTTGATTATTACATCCTCTCACTATATTCGGATTACTACATTTTATTATTACATTTTCTCACTATGTTCGAATTAGTAAATTTTATTGTTACATTCTCTCACTACATTCGAATTACTACATTTTATTATTACATTCTCTCACTACATTCGAATTACTACATTTTATTATTACATTCTTTGCTACATTCAGATTACCCTGTTCTATTTATTATATTACAAAAAGAACACTATGTTGCCATATGTAAATATACTTTTCATAAAGAAATACTCTGCTGCTTCGATTAACATGACGAATAATGTTTGTTTGTCACAAAATACACTTATTACATTTATTACTACAAAGTTCACTAACTTATTTTTTATTACCACAAAAATTGGGCTACCCTGATTATCCTTAAAACGACTACGAATATTTTGTTGCCATTCCATGGTTATGACGTATTAAAGAATATTAATGAATGAGATGATGATCACAGTGCATAAAACCATCGAAATATCTATTCCTTCTATCACAAATCCTTCAACGATAGCGCTGAGCAGTAACGATATCCTCATGCCGCTACTAGCAGCATTTCAGATTCATTAAGCTTGTTCCACACACACATATATATACTTCTGGGTTTCCATAATAAATATCATAAAACGGGTTCCACAGTAAGTACTGTTATTCCTTATTAAGGACAAAGTTATAATAAGACATTCGTACGTTGTAATTTATGTAGATATTCACGCGCTCTTAATAGAGACAGGCCCATTCATGACTTTGAATACGCATGGAATGGTACAGCGAAGATTGCTGGAGGATGGTAGCATGGGATAAGGGGTATAAAATACGAGTGGAGTGCAAATTTTAAAATGATTTCCACTGCGTGATTTATTGCCACCCCGGGAGGGTCCTTTCGTACACCCCGGGGTACGATTATTACACTAGATGTCGTTTTTTCCATTGCCACCCCTCCTTCATGCTCCCATGTTCAACGGATTCCCCTATGATGGATAGGACTTGTAATTGACACTCTTGGATAAAGCGGAAAAATTGACACTTTTTTTACACAAGTTTAAGAAATAAAATCAATTTTAAAATATTAATAAAAGCACTCTGGACTGCTGATGATTTTTCATAGCAGAAATCGAGTCTAAGCTTCGTTCAAGAACAGTTTTTAGAAAAAATTAACGTGAATTAATTAATTTCAGTTGACTATAAATTTAATCAAGGGTTATACGGTTATTCATTATTCAAATGAAAACCATTATAATTTTGAATTTTAAATGGAAACCATTTATAATTTTTAAGAAGGGACTTAACACAAATATCGATATTCAAATATGATAAAAATTTAGTAGTTAATGCTTTCTGAGGTTTTCTTTTTTTATTTGGTGATTTTTGCTACAAGCCGCTTCAAATGACAATAAGACTATGTACATTCTTATTACTTTAAAGTACAAAAATTTAATGCTGAAATAAAACCTAATATCTTCTAGGAAAATCTTTAATTCAATATTTCTTCTAACCTCTGTATGTACAAAGATTTTTGAGTATAATGTGATTTAGACTTAGACGTTAAATTAGATTCTTTTAATTATATCTAAGATGGTTCCTTGATTAATCTGAAGGGTAAGAATTAAAACAATTAGTATTTGTAATAGTAGATCGACTCACTGTGCTAAACACTCGATGGATAATATAATACACAATAGGCACAGTTTTTGGAACGAAAATTTATTCGGCTTTAAACGTTTTTCGAAATCCTCGAGCTCTCATAGAAGAAGCAAGACAATATACAGGTATATACATTACAATTTTTTATCATTTAACACAATACGTCACGCAGCCAACTTTCTTCCTACAGTCCACGTTCATCTGGTTCGACCGATAGAGGGCGCCAACTCACGGACATCAACCATAACCTTACCCTTTGTACAATCAACAATCGTACACTCGCCCTTACACTAGCCGCTAGCGGGAGGAAGTAATTGCGAAAATGGGCAATTTTGTCCCTTCTTCTGCACATGTGCGTGGACTTTGTTATAATTCCAATTAAGTGTTTCCATCCAATAATAGTTACTTGGAGAGAAAAATTGGATAAAATAGCTTCTCCTGTCGCATTTCTGAGCATGAGTGTGGACGCACGTTTCTTGACAAAAAGGATATGGTAAATGTGTTTTGTAAGTACAGTCAGGGCATAGGCGTAGAGTTATATTGGACCATCAATAATCTGAAATAAATTGCGATTTTACATATACTGTAATGTATAAACGTACATAAAATGTGCTTTCACCCTCCCCCAATAGTTTTTAGAACTCGACGTTGATGAGTCAGGGCTTGCACAGGCCTAAGGGGCGGCAAAGGGCTTTAAAGTAGGGGCAACTATGCCCTTAAGCAAAGAATTGTTTTATCAAGTATAGAAAATGAAAAAGGAGGTATTTATGGACTGTGAATGGTAAAAATAAATTGCGAAAAAATTACCATAGTGATATAATAATACTTGAAAAGTATAGTGATCTTGATAAAATAGAGTGATTTGAATTATAATATAAAGAGTGTGAGAAAGAATTGGAATGGTCATGGATTGTTGAATGAGATTTTAAACGGTAAAGATACGTTTATTGGGTATGATAATTGTAATTAAATTATATGATGTACATGAAAAAAATGATGACATAGTTTGTATTAATTGTGATAAAGATATGAATTGCATAAAAGACAAATTATTAACTAATGACATAAAAGTAGAAAACATGTATCATAAATTTTATTTAGATAATGAATTAGACCAATTGCATGGTTTAAAATGTGGAAATGTTATAGTGGTTGATGGAGTTATGGCCAATGAAAAAAATATGGGTGATTATATAAAAGGAAAAAAATAATAGCGTTATAAATGATAGTCATAAAACATATAATGGTACTGATACGTTTGGTAATGTTAGTGATATTGATGTGGCGGATCATGAAGGAATAAATGGAACTGGGGAAATCAAAAATAGAGAACAAACGAAGTGTGATTTATTGTAAATAGTTATGGAATTGAAATAGCTGAATTTTATAAGAATAGTGTAATTCGTGAACGTAGTAAACAAAATAATGTTGCGATTGAAAACATGAATATTATTAATATTGTTAATAGATTGATTATTACTAAAGATAGTAATATAGAGTATAATGGATCATTAGAAATTACAAATTTTAGAAATAGTGATAAAATAATAAATATGGTTGATTGTTATGAAATGACTTATTGTAATGACAGTAATTTGTCCATGGTTAATAATAATTATGTAATGAATAATTATAATAATATAATGGAATTTGGGCTAAAGTATTAAAATATCAAATAAGTGATCATAGAATCATACTGGCTGGGGTATTTCTTTAATTTTTATAATTTTATCGAAATCATACTTTTTAAAATGACTTACCCCAGCATCAAAATTTTTTTAAATATGTCATATACAATACAAAATAATTTCCTTACTTTAAAATTATTTTTTTTGCATTGCATTGCATTCTATGGGAAAAATATCTACACTGTAATGTACGTTCAGAAAAGTAAGAATAATTCTATTTTTAGTTTTCTTATCTTGATTCAAAAATAAAATAATAATCATTTTAAATTCTGTTTCATGTTTGGCTTATGTATATAGGATGGTTGGTTGTTGTTTTATGGTACAAGGACAGCAATGGCCAATCTGCGCCAATCAAGGTGAGATTTATGTATACAGGCAAACCTCGTTATAGCGAACCTGGCTTAAAACGAATCGAAAATTTGTTTCTTGAGATTCGCTGTACTAGGGTTTGGCTGTGTGTATATCAGAATATTTTTAGGTCTTTACTGTCAGTAAAATTAATTTAAGTCCTCTTGTTTTTTCAAATAAGATCTTTTCTGATGTGTAATTGTTAAAATATATTCAGAAAATTCTGTATTTGTAAAATTCACGTCAGACTTTTGGAGCCTCTTGACTCTCAAATTTGTGACAAAAGAAATGGATCCAGATGATTAGGTAAGTAAATTATTGAATGGGTTGTTTATGGTTTTGCAGTTCAAGGACTACAATGGTCATGCTGCGCCGGGACCTACTGTTTTCCGAGGAATCCGAACCTCTGGACCTACAAATTTCTGAGGAATCCGAACCTCTTAAGGCCTAGGGAACCAAACCCCGGACTACAGTGAGCAGTGTGATCTTTATGAGATCTCTGAGTAAGCGTTCTTTGCACTGTTGGGAGTCAAACCCGGATTAACGGCGAACGTGTTACCACACTGCGCCACCGCAGAGCGTAAGTAAATTATTTAAATCTTTTTACACCAATAATGTTTTATGGCCTTACAATCTGCATGCATCTCCTACAGTTGCAAAGAATACCAAAAAAATATTATTTTTAAAAATGACAAATAAACTCAACTCAGGGGTCTTCAACCTTTTTCAGTCCAAGGGCCAATTTTGCTTATTTTTGTAGGCCTGGCTTACTTATATTTGTAAGCATTACTGTACCAGCAATATTAGGACTGAACAAAGGCTGTTTGAGGGGTGCGTTCCCCTCTCCGGATCAGCCTTTGTTGATAGTTTTTCCTTATGTCCCTATTAGTTTTGCATGCCCACCCAAAAATATTTTCTGTATCCGCCTTTGGGACTCAATATATATATTACAATGTAAAATACGTATGGAAGCAAAAAACATTTACAATACTTTTAGTTATTAATATGTAAAGCGAAATCAAACCTTTTAGCGAGATTTTTGGCACTGCTTATTTTTAACAATCCTGTCAATATCAGGTCTTATTTTTGATATTGCAACCCTAAGAGTGTTTCCAAGGTGGACGTCAGTTATTCTGGTCCTAACTTTTCATTTTATCAACTTCATTTTTGGAAACAGTTGTTTACAGACACATTGGCGTACGCAAGGGGTGTTGAGGGGGGGGTTGCAATTCCCACTGCAATGAAATTTTGTATATATATGAATATATGGAATTGTAACTCTGTAACCCCAACCCCCCCTATGAACTTTCTATGTTAGCTTATGCGCAGTTGTAAATGCTCAAGAATAGTAACGTTTTCAGAGCATGCAGTCAGATAGTGGGGAAGATGTTCTTATCGACATATTTAGAATAGAATTCATTGAGTGGTAAGTTGAATTTTTTTTAAATCACTGTTGCACTGCAAATCAATAAAACTATTCCTAATGTCCATATACGCTAGAAAACTAAAGTGAAAAATTATCGGTGGGGGGAGGGGGGACCGCATGTTACTTTGGTTCTAGAGTATTTTAAGATATTTATTACGAAATATGAAAATGCCAACAGAGTAAAATACATATATTTCAGACTCAGAGGGAACAGGGACATTTTTATGGGAAACAATTTGGTACTTTTTTATGAGCTGGCGGGCCGCATGTGGTCTATGGGCTGAAGACCCCTGTCTTAACTGAAGCTTAAAAAACATAACAGAATAACCTGTCTCAGTGTGAAAACTGATTGTTATCTGGAATTACTTCAAAAAATAAAGAAATTACCCCTCCCCTCCTTTTCTAACATCAGTCAACAGATTATGATCGGACAGTACTAGGTCAATAATTAACATCTGTCATCAAAGTTATAATGGATGCCTTTTCTTAATATTGTGATATAATTTAATATCACTGGTATAAGATAATTTGATATATGACATCAAATTACAATATTTTACAATGATGAGAAAGGTCTTATTTATATCATAATTTGATATCAGACATCAAATCACGACCTTATTATGATATTGCAATTTGATGTCTCATGACATCAAATTATGATGTCATAACTATATTGTAATTGGATATCATATAACATCAGATTATGATATCATGACATCGACCAGGGAGAGGGTCATTTATAACTAGTGAGGATATCGGAATTCAATATCATCCAATATTGATATGGCGAATTTTGCGATATTGTACAATGTCTGGTGCTATTTGGATTATGGGCAGAGGCATAGCCAGGGTGCGGTTTTAGAGGTTGTAACCCCTCCCATTGAGCCTATAACCCTCTTATAAACTTTCTGCCTATGCCACTGATTATGGGCACAGTATCAGATTGGGGAGCCTCCCCTCACACGCTGATTTAGAAGTGGAGGAGTCTGTAAGTGTATTAAAAATGCATACTCTCCAAAATAGCTAAAAAAAGTAGGTTTTTATTTAAGAAAATGTAATCAGGACCTGAATACAATAATGATAGGTATTGTCAGAAGCGGATTAAGTCTATTGAGGGCCCCTGGCGGTAAAAATTTTAAGGCCCTGAGACCCAAGCCCCAAAACAAAACAAAAAATATTGTGTAAGGAACTGAGGACTTTTTCGGGAAGATTTCAGTAGTAAATTTTTAGTGAGTTCCTTAAACCGGCAATATGTAACTAATAATAAACTCAACGTTTCAAGAAAAATCAGATATTTATTCAAAAAATTTAATAGTAATAAATTACCTTAGTGCTTAAAAAATGTTTTGTATATAAATTTGTGTCTTGATTTTTCTTTTCTTTGACAGATTCATCAATTACTTTTTGCAGTATCTATTTCATCCAAAATTTTTTGTTCTAGGTATAATATGGCCATGTTGTTCAATCTGTCTTCTCCTATCGTACTCCTTAAATAGCATTTAACGCATTTTAAAACTGCAAAAAGATCTTTCACCTGTTGCATTTGATATTGGCATTGTTAAAAATATTTTCGAAATAATATCTACATTAGGAAAAGTTCCACTGTTTTTATACACTTCGAACTATTATTCAATAGCACTTCTGGCTATTTATTTATCAACACTTCTGGTTATTTATTTATCAGTTTCTTACGTTCTTATTATTTCTCATGTTTTAATAACATATATTAATATTCTTTTGTAAATGTTCTTGAAAACTTCCTTTATCATTTATAACTTTTTAATATCACTTGAGATATTATATCGGGCTTCCAAACATATTTTTTTATCATTTTTAATCTATAGAATTTTTGTTTTCGTAACTTTTGCAAAAATAGAATAAATAGTACTTACAATTCGATTGGACTCTTTACGTCCTGGTATATATATCCAAGCGATATATTCTTACTGATAAATACTTCAATAATAATCATTAATAATAATAATTCACCAATAATCCCATTGATCATTCACCCCATAATAGACAAATACTCTCTTTCCCCCTTTTTTTTTATTTCTAAGTTTTATTTATTCAACAATAAGGATTATTTCCTTAAAATAATGATATTAATAATAGTTCGACGGGAGTTTTAGAAAAATTAATACAGTCGGAGCAGGACATAAACATCCTCTCCTCCTCGAAGATTTATCCAGAAGATCCGATTTTCGCGCGGAAATATTTTTTAAACAACGATCCAATGACGTCCAATAACCTTTCAGCATTCTAGCGCTCATGTGTGTGTACACACACACACACACACAGG
>QLNU02015359.1:919767-966125 GCA_006491805.2 Dysdera silvatica | reverse complement strand
GTAATATTTTAGTATCTTGTATGTTCACTAAAAAGTTTGACAGCCCTGAGAAGAAAGTAATAATTTTTTTCAGCTCTCTCCCCACAGAAGTACTCATACAGGCGCCCATGATACATAGTAAAACTAAAAAATGTACTTAAACATTTTTTAACGTTTGAAAATCTTATATCCGTATTTTAAAACAAATAGATTTATTAACAGCCAAGTAGAAAAACTCGATATACATTAAATCATATGTTTTATATATGGCAAATTCTATGACTGTATAACAAAATGTGTCTCTCGTTGTTCTAAACAGTTAAGCTTTATCTTCAGTCATGTAATGATGTATGTCATTTTTATGGCCCAAAAGGAACCTTTTCAGAGCTACAAGAGGTATTGAACAGCACATACATTTTTGCTGGTTTTTATTACGAATAGTTTATCGATGATAGAACGATGTCTATCACTGAAGGAAAATGATGTGGAATTTTAGAATAAGTGTTTGTTTTAATTTGACCTTCAATCAATTGCCAGCCAAGCACTCATCTTTTGTTTTCCTAGCAAGGATGTTGGCTATAATTCAACTGCTGCCTCTCTGCGCGGCTAATCCGGGTTCGACTCCCAGCAGTGCAAAAAGAACGCTTACTCAGAGATCTCATAAAAGATCGCACTGCTCACTGTAGTCCGGGGTTTGGTTCCCCAGGCCTTAAGAGGTTCGGATTCCTCGGAAAACTGTAGGTCCCGGCGCAGCATGACCACTGTAGTCTTTGAGCCGTAAAACCACAAAACAAACAAACAAACATAATTCAGATACAACATTTTGACGTCCTAGGACATGATTACATTTACGAATTCCATTGCCTTTCCACTCAGATAAGAAGTAAGAGGAAAGTTTAACTTTAGTATTGTGGTGAAATTTTTCAGATGAGAGAATAATAAAATTCTTAAAATTACTAAAACCCTTAAAATATGCATTTATTCTGGAAATTCATGGTTTTTGTGCATTTATATTCAAAAACACTAAAAACAGCTAAAATATGTAATTTCGTATGCACATCTGCAATTGCATATTATGCAGGCTCTACTTATGACAGTAGCATTTAATCTACTTTATCTTTATCTTTTTTATCTCCTTCTGCATTCATTTTTGCAGTTGCGCACTCAGAATCTTCCCAAGGAGCGGGGAGAGCCCATTAGTGCAAGGAATGTTTGGTGGAAAAAATGGCCAGACGCCATATCAATTACGATTGTTTTTTTGTGCTCATTTATCATTATTAAATTACTACTAATTTGACAGTGCAATATACTTAAATGATTAAAAATGGTGGATTTTTTTGTACAATTTTACAATGGCCAGCTTTTGTTTTCCACAAAAGATCACTGTTTTAGTAATAGGTTTAAAAATAACCCTATTGTGCAAAACTTGCTTTTGCTTGCCCTTTGTCTACTACTTGATCTACAGAAGCCTTTTTTCCTTTTGCGACCTTTAAAAACTCATCGGCTTTGTGAACTGAATCCTTATGATAGAGAAAAGTTCTATGTTGGCTGAACTTCTCCAAGGTCTTCTTCCAATTATTAAATTCTTTTGAAACAAGTTGACCTGTGGCTTGTGTCGATCTTAAACCGACTTCATGGGGTGAAAAGAGAACACACAAAATTTTCTATAGGCACTGTCTTCTAATTTGGGGCAAGTTATGCTTACTCAGTTCAGATGGGCAGAACTTCCGACTGTGGTGAGATTTTCCTTGACTTTATACAGCACTTGTGACGGTCGTGGGAAAATTGCAATTTGCATATGATTCCCAAAGACTTTTTAGCACTGTTATCCTATCTTCATCAGTGAGGTTAGATTTCTTGACATAATTAGAAACATCTGCAATCAGAATTTCCATTCCAACAGTTTTGTCTACCTTTACATATTGGAAAGCGTTCCAAAACAGCTCTAGCCACTTGTCTCAACAGCCGTGTCATCAATATCACAGAGTTCAGGGAAATGTTGCTGGGATCGTCATTACTTTCAATTTTACTACTTTCAAAAAAAGAATTTCAGTGTCTGTTGGCGTAATAATTTTCCACTTTGTTAGCCCAAGGGGTGCGCGGGCCCCCAAGGTAGGTGCGCCAGAGCATGTTTGAACTAATATGATTTTTAATTAACTTTAATTTAAAAAAAGAACGTTTTGTACTTATATACGTAAAATATACGTACTATATACGTAAAATATACGTACTATATACGTAAAATATACGTACTATATACGTAAAATATACATTACTATATACGTGAAATAACCATTACTATATGCATTACTATATACGTAAAATATACGTATTATATACGTAAAATATGCGTACTATATACGTAAAATATACGTACTATATGCGTACTATATACGTAAAATATACGTAACTATATACGTAAAATATGTGAATAATATTAAGTATCGTATTTTTCGCTTTTCGTATTGTGATAGTTTTTAACTGGGAATCTCCCGAGTTCGAGGCCCTTTGAGATTCGGGGGGCCCCTGGCGGTCTCCAAACCTGCCAGCCGCTTAATCCGCCACTGGGTATTGTTAACATTGAAAATGAGAATTAGAGAACTGAGAAGTGGATAATTAGAGAGTGGATAATTGACAGTTGGCAAGTTAAAATTTGGATGTAACTTCAACGCGCGAGTTGACTCTTATTTGCTCTCTGAACGTTAATAAGTAAACACGTGCGAACAATTCATGTAAAACATCTAAGGCAGCATTCACTGATTGGCCTTCTTGTAGCAACAAACACTGCCAAACCTCTTGTAGCCTAGAGAATCAAACCCCAGACTTCAATGAGCATAAAGTAAGCATTCTGTTTTTAGCACCATTGGGTAGTCGAACCCAGGATAACGTCATACTAGGTTAATGCATTACCACTGCAGGGTCATACCTTTCTATTGATGACAGACTGATAAAGCAAAACAATAACAGATTCAGTGTTAATTGAAAAATTAATCGTTAGTAAGTTAATCGATTAAATTGTGATTATCGGTCAAAAAAAAAAAAAGAAAATTGCAAAGTGCATAATTCTACAAAGCATTAGCCAAAGCAATAACCACAGAATCAGTGGCAAATTTACCAGCAGGCTAAAGCCTACTGTGGTATATTTTCGACGACAAGTTTGCAAAAGTGTGGATTGTTTGGTGGTCAGTTGAATTACTAATTTTGGGGCATGATTAGGCACTGGCAGAAGGCGAGCTGCTTTGGGAGATTCAAAAAATGCGAATATTTAAATTTGAAATATGAAAACCATGATGGACGAACAATTTAAGAATTTTATGAAAGTGTCGAAACCTTTAGTTACATTTGGTAAGTTTGGGCGGCAATGTACGTCAGCTTAACAGGTGGAAAAGTTGTAAATCCACCTCTGCTTGGTTGTTTGTGGTTTTAAGGCTCAAGGAATAAAAGGATCATACTGCACCGTGACCTACTGTTTTCCGAGGAATCCGAGCCTCATAAGGCCTAAGGAACCAAGCCCTTTACTACAGTGAGTAGTGTGATCTTTATCAGATCTCTGAGTAAGCTTTCTTTACATTGTTTGGAGTCGAACCTGGGTAAACGGCGCACTAGGCTAACGTGTTACCACACTGCGCCACCACAGGTCAAATCCACTTCTGCACAGAATACCATCCTTAAACATAAATAACCATTATATTATTACACTACTGTGAAATGAAAAAAAGAACACCAACATGAAATTGCAGGATGATCATAAAATTTACATATGTTAATGAAGTAGAATACACCTATGCATTTGGTTTGATTTTGCTCTTAATTTCAGGATCAATGCATGCTCGTTTATGCCAAAGCACAACATAACATGTAAAATATAGTCGACGGTATTTAATTAGTTGCATTTATAGTTGCATTTATTAAATTGCATTTATAGTTGCATTTATTAAATTGCATTTATTAAATTGCATTTATTAAATTGCATTATTAAATTGCATTTATTAAATTGCATTTATTAAATTGCATTTATTAAATTGCATTTATTAAATTGCATTTATTAAATTGCATTTATTAAATTGCATTTATAGTTGCATTTATTAAATTGCATTTATAGTTGCATTTATTAAGTTGCATTTATAGTTGCATTTATTAAATTGCATTTATAGTTGCATTTATTAAATTGCATTTATAGTTACATTTATTAAATTGCATTTATAGTTGCATTTATTAAATTGCATTTATAGTATGCATTTTAAGTATAGTTAGCCCAACTTAAATGAATAATAAATTATATGAGAAATCACAAATACACATAGCTACATATAATATTAATGCCTTTATTTAATACAAACAATAATACATATATTCCATACACAATAAGCACATGTGTGAAGATACGGCAGCTCTTGCTGTCAATCCGAAATGGATGAAGGGTTTTTGTTATTCCTCACAAAGAATTAATAACCTATTTGCTGTTGTTGTGCCGCCATTTTGAAATAATTGCTCTTCATTAAAGCTGGTTACAGTCCACTTTCAATTGTAATGTTTTTGCTTGTGCATATGAAATAGCCAGTCTGAGCTTCGTGCTGTTGACGGTTTGTTGCGCGCATCCACATGGATTATGGAAATTATGGTACAACATCCATGGTATCCATAGTTAAGAAATGTTCACTCTAGGATTAGAAAAGGGCAGGGCAGTGTGGATTGAAAAAAGGGCACTTTATCAAAAAATCTTTACACGCTTTAATTAATACTAATTAACACTATCTGATTAGATTACTAATTAAAACTTTTTTTAATAAACCATTTTATACTTTCAGGACAGAAAACGTGACCCGAAAAACGACTGAATTTAAACTACAGTCGAACCCTGCTACAGCGACTTGCATGGGACCGAACTTTTAGTTCGTTATATCCGGGGTTCATTCTATACAAGGGTTCGTTATAAGTAGGCGAGGCGTATAGAACCAAAGATATATTCTTTGTGATGTTTTTCTGGAAAAGGGCAGATTTCCAGTAGAGCACAAATGTTAATTACGAGGCACATGTCCGTGCGCAATTTTTTTAACGAGGGCAGGCAGGGCGCTACGTATTTTCATAAAAGGGCGGTCAGGACGCGAGATTTGAATTTCCATAACACTTTTAGCATTAGGACCGATTTAAGCAATCTGATTGGCTGAGAAGGTGAAGTGCGGCCGGGTTCCGAGATCGAAACCTGTCTAGCTTGCCACCCTTCCCAAATCCCACCCTGCTCAATTTATTCATTCATCTCAAGATCAAAATAATCCCCGTCAAAAAGAATTGGCATTTTTTTGGCAAAATCAGGGTTTTATGTGAGCCAAAAAAACCGTTAATAATTACAAAAGAACGTGATATCGCTGTCCAAACCTGCTGCTTCCTAAAGATGCTGCAATATAAGAAATGTAATTGAGCAAACGTTTTTAAGAAGTTATGTATTTTTCAGCTATTCAAATCATTTAGTGAGTTATTATTATATCGGCGTAACTTAGATGCAGGGCAAACGGGGTTGGCAAACAGTGGCATACTGATAAACCCCGCCAGGCAGGGGGCCCCCCTTTGTCTTCGTTTATTTTCCATAACATTTATAAGTAAAAATGTAATATATTTTTTAGTTAAGTTTGTTTTTTGATCTTTAGGTAAAGTAAAATGAACGGTTTCCAACTGTGGCAAACTCATTACGCGTATTTACTTTAGCTGTTTTTATTGCCTTTAAAACTGAACTCACCATCCGAAAATTACAAAATCTACAAGAGTTCTGAAGTTACACTTTGCGCCAGACATTGCCTCATGAAACGGTGACTAATAGACATGTGTTCTGTTTAAAATATTGGAATGCGTCGCCGGTTACTTTCTTATAGAAGATACACCCCTATTAAATAATATACAGGGTGTCCCTGAATTCATAGCTAACACGTTAAGGGGTTGGAAGGGA
This sequence comes from Dysdera silvatica, assembly GCA_006491805.2. Lineage (NCBI taxonomy): Eukaryota > Metazoa > Arthropoda > Arachnida > Araneae > Dysderidae > Dysdera > Dysdera silvatica. The sequence goes on along the minus strand of QLNU02015359.1, from coordinate 960,205 downwards.
CATCAAATAAACCGTATTGGCTAAAATACTCACATCCGCAAAGGACCCTATTTGGCTGGAGAATGAAAGTATTATTTACATCCACATCGTTGCTTTATTTAATTATTTATATTTATTATATTTATTAAATATGATTTATTTAATTTATTAATTACATCCACACGTAGGCAATTACATGAACAAAAAAATTTTTTTGACGCATAATTTAAGTGATTGACTTAGAGAGTAAAATCTGATTTATGGAAACGACGAGTGTAAACTCTGAAGTGCTGTTGATTGGCGTGTGTTACTTTGGCGATCAAAATTGCGTAGCAAACCTGTAAGTGACATTATTGTTAGCAAATCAGGTTACTTAAATCGGTTCTAATGCTAAAAATGTTATGGAAATTCAAATTTCGCGGGCAGGATGATACGTCCCGGGAAATAACCCTAGAATGGACACAGTTAAGAACGAAATTAAAAAAATTATTTCCATTATCTTGTATGTCTTCTTATGACTGTGGCCTATTCAAAAAACTGGTCTCCGCTGATGTTTACGTCGCAGTCATTGAACTACCAATTTTCCGAAAATAACCGGTTCACAATGAAAAAGGTTCTAAATACACTCAGAGAGATAGGAAGGATAGGTTACCTGTAGCTCAATAGTTAGCATTAGTTAGCATATTATATTAATAGTTAGCATAGTTGCATCAGCGTAGAGTTCTCAAAATTATTGGGAGGTGGGGGCAAGCACATTTTATGTAGATTTATACGTTACAGTATATGCAAATTATAATTTATTTCAGAATTTTTTTGGGGGCTCGGGCCCATATAACTCTACGTCTATGGATGGTTGTATTTTTATGGTGCAAGGACAATAAGGATCACTCTGTACCAGACAAGGTGAGACAGCATGTACAAATTTCGGAAAAAAATACAAAGGTAAAAATGCATTAAATCTAAAATGGAGCAAAACGATGGAACAATATCAGATGAGATTTAAAAAGCTAATATCAGATAAAAAATTAAAAATGATTTCATGATTAAAAGAATCACATAAAATGTCACAAAGGGTAAAATTATTTTGGTTAAAAGCTAATGAACGTTGTTGGTTAAAATTTTGAGCAAATGGTTAAGACATGTAAAACAATTAATGGTTCACCACGTGTTATATAAGTCGGGGTATTTTCTCCCCCTTTAAAAGATGTTGATGGGAGAAACGTGTGTAGCTTAATGGTTAGAGCACCTGGTCCGCAACCAAGAGATGCGAAATCGAATCATACCCCCCCTCCCCCAAGTTTTCCGAAAAGTGTGTTTTCTGCCAGTTGTTGTATCATGAATACGGGGGTTATAATTATGAAGAATTATTTTGTGCCCCTTTAATGGGATAGCTTCTGTTGATAGAATAGGTTGTATCATAAAAAGGCAAGTTTGGTAGATAGTACAAACCACTTAACCCTTAACTAACACTAATAGAAAAAAGAAAGAAAAGAAGTTACCTTTTAATGAAGTAGCTGCTCAAACTGAAGGCCTTACACTTCTTGGCAGTTATGAAACCTGACCTCAAAGCTTTCTCTGACTTTTTGAAAAGTGTGTGGAGTAATTTTAGGGCACTCATCCCATATTCTTTGGCGCAGCACATTTATATTTTCAGTTGGAAGTTCGTAAACTATTGATTTCAAATGATCCCAAAAGAAAAAATCCAAGGGTGCAATATCTGGTCTGTCAGGTGGCCATTCCACGAACCCACGACGGCCAACCCATCTTCTTGGAAACTTGTTATGTTGAAACAAAATGACATCCATTCGGTGACTGAATGGACGAGCCATTTCTTCAAAGTGTGTTCGTATAAAAAGGAGTACGTTTTGTGAGGATGTGTGTGTGTGATTTTAAACAACTATTATTGCTATGGAAATATTTTTATTTTAAACAACTATTGTTGCTGTGGAAATATTTTTATTTCAAACAACTATTGTTGCTATGGACATAATTTTATTTCAAACAACTATTATTGCCATGGAAATATTTTTATTTGAGTTTTTGAGGATTAAAATATTGATATTTTTAAACGATCCTTGAAACTTTACATATTGGATTAATACGAAATTTAAAATTGTTACTGATAGAACACACATTGCTTTACATTCTACAATTTTCGTTATTTGCCTACGACCTTACTAGCGTGAGCAAAAGCCACGAGAATAAAGGTCGATTTTGAAATTTGCGGACACGTTGTTGGTGTTATGGGCATCGTAGCGCCATATTGTAAACGTCATTATTTTTTTTTCAACGAGACCTTCAAAAGAAGGTATTACTTAATGGGGGTTGCCGTTTGAAAATTTCGAGTTGCCCTCCGTGGGGCGCCCCCTGGGGCTGGGGGCGAGTCGCTGACTTTTGTATCACCCTATATATCTTATATCTAACTTATACCATCACACTTCTATAATTGACCGAAAATAATAGCTACACCAATAAATATTGACCCAATCCAAGTAAAAACGACTTCACAAACAAAAGAATCCAAATTACCAACAGTCTGGAGGGCTGTTTCGTGATGTAATAAAAGACTATTGGTAGATAACAACAGCGACAAAATAAAATACAGTAAAATAAATAAAATACTTCAACAAGTAAAATAAATAATATAATAAAATACATATTTGTTGATATAAATCTAAAAATGTTTTCACTGCGTTTGCTTTATTTGGAAATAACATAAGGTTACGAGTTTAATAGATAAAAAATTATAAAATAAACGTTTCTTCAAAACTGCATAAATTCTGTGCGATATATTTTCGGTGGAATAAGCTCTAGAACATGGAACGAACAGGAGTAATTTATAAACTCATATTTGCGTATGCATAATACCAAATTCTATAGCGTATTTAATTAGTTCAATTAATTAGTTTGCTTCACTTTATTACTCAGTTTAATTGCTCAACAGAAGTGCAATTCGAATAGTTAATGGGATTAATTATCCGGGTAGGAACGGGAATAAGGGGAAAGGAGTCAGAACCAGATGTTCCGATTGTGATAGTTTTCCCACCTCGGTAAGAGTTTGGTGTGGTAAATAGCCGTAATAATTTGCAATCAAGAACTCACGGTCTTCAGGAGAATCAAGACTAATTCTTAAACATTGTTAGAGAGGTTTTAAAAGTGGCCTCGGAAAATATTCTCTCTCTCTGCTTCTTCCCAACGCCTTTGCGAACTAGATTTAAACTTTATTTGAAACTTGGTGTTCCTTAAAATTGTACAGTATGTCTAAAAATTCTAATAAACTTTTGAAAGCAACTGTGATTCCTTTAAATTTGAGTTGAGTGGTAATTTATGCTTTATTTATATCCATGTAATTACATTACTTCATATTTGATTTCTTGAACATATTCTCATGCACAACAATGCAGACAACATGCTTGAGAGGTGTTCATAAGCATTCACAAAACTATAGCTAGCCAAAGCATACTATAGTCCAGTGGTTCCTGACCTTCTTCAAGCCGTGAACTACTTTTATAGTAACCAAGCAATCCGCGAAGCCCGTCTGCCTCAGCCACATTTGCATAATAAAAGCATTTTTAACAGAGTAAAGAAAACACATAAAAAATTATATTATATTAATTATATATATTACATTATATATCATCATCATCATATTCAACCATTATCTATCCACTGCTGGATGAAGGTCTCTCCAAATGCTTTCCACACAAGTCTATCCTGAGCAATTCGCTTCCACGTCACCCCAACCTGTTTTCTTATTTCATCCACCCATCTAGTTTGAGGACGTTTTCTAGGTCTTCGGTGGTCTCTTGGAATCCAGTTCAGAATTTCTGTTGTCCATCGTTGATCAGTTCTTCTTGCAATATGCCCAGCCCATCGCCATTTCAGCCCTTTTACTTTAACAATGATGTCCTCTACTCTAGTTTGCTCTCTCACCCAAGTGTTTCTTTTTCGATCTCTCCTAGTTATTCCAAGCATGCACCTCTCCATGCTCCTTTGCGTTGTCTGTAACTTTCGTATTGCTCCAACTGTTAGACTCCATGTCTCTGATCCATAAGAGAGGACTGGCAATACACACTGGTTGAAGACCTTTCTTTTTAGACACAAAGGCAATTTCCCCTTCAGGATAAAACTGTTTCTTCCAAATGCACTCCAGCCAAGTTTAATACGTCTGTTGAGTTCTTTCATAATGTTGCCATCCATTGAAATCAGCTGGCCAAGGTAAATATATGAATCAGCAATTTCTAGCTCAATGTTGTCAACTTGTATTTTTGTTTCCTCTACGAAATTATTGAACATGATCTTAGTTTTTTGTAGGTTCATCTTGAGTCCAACTTCTTTACTTCTAGTTGAGAGCTCCTGTACCATGTCTTGGAGTTCTAATGGGTTCGTTGAAAAAATAACAATGTCATCAGCAAACCGCAAATGATTTAAATATTCACCATTTATTTTTATTCCCTTGTTATTCCAATTTATCTGCTGAAAAATCATCTGTAAAGCTGAAGTAAAAAGTTTTGGAGAAATGGTATCTCCCTGCCTCACACCTTTACCAATTTTGATAGTTTTGGTATCTTTATGTAACCGAAATTTTGCACTTGCATTTTTATACACACGTTTCACCATGTCAATGTACACATCCTCAATGTCTGTTGATCTTAAAGAGTTGATGACTGCTGATGTTTTAATAGAGTCAAAGGCCTTCTCATAGTCAATAAATGCCACACACAATGGAAGTTCATATTCATGTGTTCTTTCAATTAATTCTCTTAATACTTGAATATGGTCCACTGTACTGAATCCACTTCGAAATCCAGCTTGTTCTCTTGGTTGAGCTGCATCTAATTTTTTCTGCAGGCGATGTGTTAGCACTTTTGTGAAGATTTTATAAATAGCAGGTAACAAGCTAATTGGTCGGTAATTTTTCAAATCCTCTTTATCACCTTTTTTATGCAAAAGAATTACTGTTGCAGAATCCCATTGGTTTGGTATGTTACCGCTGTTAAGACATTTGGTAAAGAATTTTGCAAGTATGTCTTCTACATATTCTCCAGCTTCTTTTAGGATATCTAATGTAATACCATCATCACCAGGGGCTCTTCCTTTCTTCATACTTTTTATTGCAAATGAAACTTCTTCTTTTAAGATTTTAGGAGCTGTTCCTTCGACTATTTCAATGTCTTCGTTTAATCCACTGTTACTTTCGTATAGATTTTTGTAGAATTCTTCAACTCTTCTAAGTATTTCTTCCCTATTTCTTGTTACGGTGCCATCCTCTCCTTTTAATGCAATGATGTGTTTCTTCCCAATAGACAAACTCCCTTTAACAACCCTAAGGCTCTTGTTATTTTCAATGGCTTTCCTTACTAGCTCACAGTTGAATTTTCTTATGTCTTCTTTCATGCTTTTGCGCAGAGTTTTACAAAGTTCTATGTACTCAATCCTGGAACTGGTATTTCGATTGTCCACCTTCATATCTCTGTCAATGTGTAACTCTTTGATTTCTTCATAAAATTCTTCAACCTCTTCGTCGGTATGGCTTGATGTTGGTGCATATACCTGTACTATTTGAAGTTGGTATCGCTGGGTTAGTTGAACAACAAGCCTCGCTGCTCGATCTGACGTGCTTTCGACTTCAAGAAGGTAGTCTTTAATTCTTTTGTTGATTAAGAAGCCAACACCACTTGTTCTTCCAGTTTCCGTTCCTCTATAATAAAACAAATGTCCACTTTTAAGTTCCACCAACTCTTCACCTTTTCTTCTAACTTCACTGAGTCCTACAATGTCCCATTTGATCTTGTCTAGTTCCTCTTCCAATTCTTGAAGTTTTGCTTCAGAAGCAAGGGATCGTCCATTATACGTAGCAATTTACGCCTATTACGAGCAAATGCGTTCAGTAAGTGCGATTTAATTATCACATAAATGGTTATTACGAATATGACGGATAACCTTTCAGGTCCTTGATGTGTTCATTTTATTCGATGATTCTGACTGAATAACGCAAAACAATTTTTATGAGAAATCCGTCCCACGACTTTACGTATGCGATTATGGAAGATATGTACAAGATTACATACGAGATTATATACTATATGTGCGCGATTACGTAAGAGATGTACTCTATTATGTACGATATGTACTTAATTATATACGATATGTATGCTATGTACTCGATTATGTAAGATCTGTACGCGATTATGTATGACATATACGCGATTATGTACGATATATACGCGATTATATACGAGATGTACGCTTTTATGTACAAAGTGTATGCTATTATGTACGATATGTACGTGATTATACACGATAGGTCTGCTATGTATTTGATCATGTAAGATCTGTACGCAATTATATACGAGATGTACGTTACGCACGCGATTATATAAGCATGGGTGTATTAACCTTCCTTATTGTTTTAAATAATAAAAATTACTAAAACCTAAGCCCCAGTTTATTAAAAATAAACCTCGCAGTTTAATTTAAAAGTGTTTAGCTATTAAAGAGATTTAATACTTTTTTCTCCTCATGTAAAAAATTTAGGGTATGTAAATTTTTTTTCCAAAAACAATTTCCAAGTTTTATCTTTAAAGCTTGCGGATTTTTTTATTAACTATGGATGGTCGAAGATTGACTTTTCCTACTCTCGCATCTCTTCCTTTTATCTAAAAGGAAATGGGCTGAAGAAGAAAAAAATTCGGTCGTGTCTTTGAAAATTTTTGACGATCACCTGTCTCTTTGTGCTGTGGATCAAAAGATCTGGAGCGACAAAGATATGGCTTCGATCAAAAGGATTTATCGGAAAAGAATTTTCTTTTAATAACACTTTTCTGATCTGTCAATATCTTTTGCTGAGCAAAGAAAATGGTTTCGGAAGAAAGGAACAAAAAGGCATTGCGGTCATGAAAGGTATCACAGATGAAAAATCCCGAGTCTGGCTTTTATTGGGAAGAGAGGGAGGGAGAAAAAAAGGGATTTTCTCTCTCTCTGAACGACTTGCACGGTACAAAAGGGGAAAAAGTGGTGCAGGTATATAATATAAAAGCAAGTGTGAAGAATTTGATACTGTCCTAATGGGGACTGAATTACATTAGCAATAATTTCCCCAAGCATGGAAATTCGCAAATTCGGATTGATATACTGAAAGTCGTAATTAGTTCTGTGAATTCATTACTGCTAACCGTGGCCGCCACAATTCATAACATATTTATGGTAATTTTTTCCCAACTCGTTGATCTAGCGTAGAGACGGGCATAAACGTTCACTGGGGAATCAATGAGCTGTGCTAGTAAACTATTATTAGTGAATGAGAGATTGAAAAACCCGTATAGATTAATCATAGGCGTACGCATAAAATCCATAAGGGGGATCGCATTCTTATAATAGAGGTTATAGAGTTAAAACTCCATATATTCATTTGTATATATATACAGAATTTAATCGCAATGGGGGGTGTTACAGCCCCTATGAATTCCCTACTACGTACCCCATACCCATACTGTGCATTATGTACCTATAGTGTACCTTAATGAAGATTTTATAGGAGCCGATACTTGTGAAGGAAGATAAGGGGGGCCGAGACCTGTTAAGCTTCTTTTTTTATCCGGATTTTTTCTCAGTCTCCTGCTAAGCCAATACCGTGGTGTTGGTCCACTGTATTCAATAGTGCATAATTGTACATCTTGGTGAAAAAAATATTGATTGATTGATTGGCTGAAAACGTATCTACATTTTTCCTGCGTTATTTTGATGCAATATCTCGAATCAATCTACTGTTTAATTAGTCTATCCTCATTGACTTAACATTTTTTTCCCCAGAGGAAAAAAATATTCATCCAACGTCCGCCTTTAAATATTACATGTTTCGATGTTCTAATTTTATGGTTTATATGACGCATTTACAAAAATGTCGGCAATATATATGTATATATACAAATATGTCAGCAGATAAGAATATTTAAATCATTTGCGGTTTGCTGATGACATTGTTATGTTTTCAACGGACCCATCAGAACTCCAAGACATGGTATAAGAGCTCTCAACTAGAAATAGAGAAGTTGGACTCAAGATGAACCTACAAAAAACTAACATCATGTTCAATAATTTTGTAGAGAAAACAAAAATACAAGTTGACAACATCGAGCTATAAATTACTGATTCATATATTTATCTCAGCCAGCTGATTTCAATGGAAGGCAACATTGTAACGGAACTCAACAGACGTATTAAACTTGGCTGGAGTGCATTTGGAAGAAACAGTTTTATCCTGAAGGGAAAATTACCTTTGTGTCTGAAAAGCAAGGTCTTCAATCAGTGTTTATTACCAGTCCTCTCTTACTGATCAGAGACACGGAGTCTAAAAATTGCAGCAATACAAAAGTTAGAGATAAACCAAATGAGCATAGAGAGGTGCATGCTTGGAATATCTATGAGAGATGGGAAAAGAAACACTTGGTTGAGAGAGAAAACTAGAGTAAAGGACATCATTGTTAAAGTGAAAAGGCTGGAATGGAGATGGGCTGGGCATATCGCAAGAACTGATCAACTATGGACAACAGAAATTCTGAACTAGACTCCGAGAGACTACCGAAGACCTAGAAAACGTCCTCAAACTAGATGGGTGGATAAGATAAGTAAACAGGTTGGAGTGACATGGAAGCGAATTGCTCAGAATAGACTTGTATGGAAAGCATTTGTGGGAACCTTCATTCATCAGTGGATAGATAATTGTCGAATATGATGATGATGATAATACAAATATGTACAAGACAAACAAGCGAATTGACGCAAACACCTTGGAACACTTAGTGAATTGCTTTATAAAAGTCCATTTGATTCGTGGAATTCTAAAAACGCATTAGAATGAGAAGATCTACAGGAAGTCCAGCTGAAAGGAAAAAAAAAAAAAAAATTGTTTAGAAACCATTAACGTAACTAGACTTAAGGTCTAGCGCAGGCTCTGGAAACCTATGTCACGTGTTCCAAACGTTTGTACACGGAGTGCCTTAAAAGCAAATATAAAATTAAAATTCCGAATATGATTATGAAATTTAAAAATCTACTTTCTTCGTATTAATAGTTCGATAGTAAAATAAATATTCACAACTTGGTAGATGAAGGCTGGCACACATAGTCATACGCAGAAAGTTCATAAGGGAAGGATTATAAGTTCAATAGGAGTTACAGAGCTACAATTCACATAGTCCTATGTTAAATATACAAAATTTCATTGCAGTGGGGGTTACGACACCCCCACAAACCAATACCCTCCTACGTACGCCAATGCTGGCATACGAAATGATATCGCAGTATTACTTCGTCACATCGCTCTTAAATGGTGGCTGATTTTAGGTCTGGTCTGGAGAGAGGGGGGGTGTAGCCCCTGCACAAATGCTCCACATGCGGACTTTATTTGAAGTTTTCGTTTTCTTCGTGCTGGAGGGGCAGGGAGATTGTTTTCATTATTTATCTCCAACTTCGAAAATACTGGAAGAGCGGGAAAAAGCAATGCCTGTATTTACATATATATTTCATCAAAATATTTGTAAATGAGCGACATAATTAAGATAATGGGAACTTAATTCATACTTTAACATGTTAGGGCCGAATTAGAGCTTTGTAGCTATGAGAGACTAACAGAATTACAAAGCCCTATTTTGTGCTATCCTCGAACAACGGTGAGCAGTAGGATTATTTATATCCTAGATTTCTACCTATTGGACATATGAGACGCAGCTAAAGTGGTATAACTGCGTATTTATGTATGTAACTTTTAACTCGCGCAATAAAGCGGTGATTCACCTGGAAGTCGCCGGGTCGAGGCTTTTATCTTTTTTCCGACTTTTGTGGTCAAATTTCAAAGGAAAAACAGTGACCCTATAAAATTATTAATCAATTAATTAATTCTCCAAACGCCCCGCTTTAATAAGCGAATCTAAGTGGTGATCGAGATAAAATATAAAATTGCGATGTAAACAAAGAAAAGATATTTAATATCTCAAATAAGCTACATATTTATTTTATTTGACTTTGACCTGTTCATGTCATCAAATATAATGACGGACTTTTCAATTCAAATAATATATTTCTCCAATTTACATAAATTAAATTGCAAAAGGTATAAAACTCAATAAAAATTCTCGATTACAAAAAAATTGCTCTTCAATTACTCATATATGGAATGCGTTCCAAACATTTTTTGGACGCTTTTTAAAGTTGCTCAAAATTTTTGCTCATTAAGCCGCTAGAAAATTTTTGCTCATTAAAGCACATTCGCAAAAAAAATTCATTTTCGAAACAGCTTTCACCCAAAGGTTCATGTTGCAGTGTCATGTTTTACGATGGAGGACATAAAAGGGGATGAAGCCTTATCAGCAAATACGAAAATTAACGTTGTTAACATAGTGTTGTCGAACACAATGATGGTGTTCGACGATTAGAAAAATGACGAAATAGTTTGAAAATAGGCTAGACCATTAATCAATAGAGGGCATAAAAAACTGGTAATATTGGAAAATATGAGGCAAACACAGTCTAAGATCCTAAAATATTATCCTAACTTGATGCTTCTTTTCGTTTTAATGGCCGTTTGCTTTCGTATCAAATTTTCATTTTTATGTAATAATTCTACTTAGACTTCCACCAACTCTTGCGCTTTTTCAGAAATGATTTTTTAGGTAATAATTAATTTAATTTTTTAGGTAATGTTCGAATGATTATTTTATATTTAACTATATGCCAGAGGATGATCGCTCTTAACTGGCATAATTGTTTGAGATGGGCATGATTTCTGGCGAAAGTGACTATTAATGACGGCACAATGGCTTCCGATCATGATACAATCATTTGTAAAAATAACAATAATATAATGTTTCAGCACACCGTGAACTCTCACTTACTTAATCACATTTTCTAGAATGCTTTTTTGGAAATTGCAGTGCATGAAAAGAGTAAACGTTTAACGAATTGTTGTGTATACACTGTTTTAGTTACATTATTATATTTATTAATTCATATTCATTAATTAATATTTATGAATTGTGCATTAATTTATATTAATAGATTTGTGTTTCTAATTTAAAGTTTATTTATATAAATCGAACACTACGCAGATTAAATCAAACAACAATATCAATCAACGTTTATTGGCGTAGTGATACCAACGCCGATGGTATGGCGTGATTAGATGGTGAAACGTTCGAAAGAAAATAAATATTTCTGCCTTCGGTGGGACCTGAACCCACGACCTTCCACTTGCCGGGCGGAGGCTCTACCCACTGAGCTACGAAGGACAATATATAATCTCTTTACGAACGTATATATATTGTTGCCAGTTATTTCGCAGAATGGTGTAGTACATGGACTACTATTTAAACCAAATTGCAAAGAGACTGGTATTAAATTGATCGAAACGCCTCACCGATGCCCCATCAAGTCCCACCGAACGCAGAAATATTTATTTTCTGTCGAACGTTCCGTTCCACCATTTAATCACGTCATAACATCGGCGCTGGTATCACTACGCCAATAAACGTTGATTTATATTGTTTGATTTAAGGTTTATTGATATTTATTAATATTAATCATGTTATTGCGCTATATATATATGTTATATATTCCAATTATTTAAAAAGGGCTTTATCATTTATTTTACTTTCTTATTCTAGATCTCAATTCTCTTATAAAGTTGTAAATGATGTTAAAATTTTAAAAATAGTTACCCCTCCTCAATTTTCTTTTTAAAGCAAAATAAGAATTGTGAGGCTTAAATACTTTAAGTCACATCTAATGTTGCCATTTTTTATTGAAGACTGATTAAAGCATTTAACATCGTATTAAAATAAATTCTCATCATAATTTTTGATGTGGAAATATTAGATGATGAATTGCTCGCAAAGAAAAGGATTATTATTATACGTTTATCATCTAACATTTGAAATCATTAGCCAATATTACTAAAGCAAGGTATGCATAGGCGTAGAAAGGAAGTTCATAAGTGGGGTTATAGACTCAATAGGGGGGGGGTACAGAGCTACAACTCATATATTCCTATGTTAAATATACAAAATTTCATTGCGATGGGAGGGGTTACAACCCCCAACACCCCCCCTGGATACGCCTATGAAGGTTGGCCTATACATAATTTCTTTATTTTGTAATTCTTGATTGAATACAGTACATATTGATACAGAAGTTACAAAAACACGTATGTGACCTGTTCACGAGCAATGTATTGTATGATCTATTGAGTTACTATGCATAGTATTTGTTAGGGATCCCAAATTAATGAAGGGGCCTCAAGAAACGCCCTACTCCATTCTACTTTCTTAAGTGGGAGGGCGTTGCCCTCACCTCCATAATTTTATTTAAAAAATCTTAAATAACACAACAAATAAAAAATGTCATTTTAATTCAATTTTTTGATAATTATTAGAACATCACTTGCCTATCTTGGTGTAAAAAAGCGGAGGCACTTTTCCTCCTAGATTAAATCCTGCTTTGCAGCAAAAGGAAAAACATGCGTAATAACAATTAATGTATTTTATATATTAGGTCCTCCATTCCTAATTACAATCTGTATTTTTTTTTTATTTATTCTCTATGAATTTGTGAGGGCCGCCATAGAATTGGAGCCCCTCTTCCTCGTTAATCGCCATGAAAGTACTATCTATCAAACGTGTTTTCCCTCTATTTTAGTATGTTTCTCAGTTTTGTTTCCTTGCTATTGAAAATGATTTTATAAGCCAAGGCTAAGCCACTTTTTGTAAGGGGGACAGGAGCGAACCGAGTCCTCTCAAAGGGCGCACACCTTAGATTATCGGAGGGCTCGAGTCCTATCGCCCATAAGGGCGTACCGGCCCAGTCCGCCCCTGAGTGGGGGAAACAGACTATGTTCCTAAGTCTGGAATCGGTCTGAGGACCTATACAATAACATAAAGACACTTTCTCTGGCAATGTGCCCTAAACAGTCTCTTATTAAAGGTTTGATCCTCTGCCTTGAATGTTTCCTTTGTTTGGCAGAGTCAAACAACATTTTTAAGAACAAAAGGCATATGTGTCTGCGTCCTCTTCCTAGCAGAGGGCCCTCTGGATGGGCAGAAAGCCAAGTTTTTCGTTAGTGACCATTAAATGGCCATCTCTTAAACGTTTCTTCCTTTTATTTCAATGTGCCTCTTCATATGGCAAGGTCAAACTAAATTGCTTAAAGGACTATAAGGTGATATTTCCATGGTCCGGTAACGAACACACGACACTATGCAATGACGGAACACCACTTTTCTCGTTAATGACCATCGAAATGGTATTTTGCTTTGAACAGACCTGACGCCTGATACCGTTAGCAGACGGGTTAGTCCATTGCAGTTTAGGGAAGGGCGTCTTGCCGAAACTGGTTTTTCGCGCGGGAAAAACCAGTTCCTCCAAGACGGCCTTCCCTAAACTGCAATGGACTAACCCGTCTGCTAACGGTATCACGCGCCAACTGAGCGCGAATGCACAGTGCCCATTAAAAGTTTTTCTCCTTATTTTAATTTCCCTCGGATGTTTCTCAATTAATACGTATTTTATTTTTATTTTATTGGCAAATGTGTTTATTTGACACAGTAAAACTATATTTTATAATAAAAAAAAAGACGACATTCTCAATTCAGTATCGAATTGAGGACCCTGCACAGCAAAAAAAAAAGCCATTTTACTCGTTTGTGACCCTTAAATTTTCTACTATAAAACGTTTCTTCCTTTCTTTTAGGGTATGTCTTTCATTTGGTAGAACCAAAATAAATTTCTGGAGGGCGAAAAAAAGACCATATTCTTATGTATCGGGTGTTGAACTCTGTATTCTATGCAGTGACAAATTTTTTCAATAAGCCGCCAGAAAAACACTTTGCCCCTTCCCCTACCTGTATTTAAAATGTAAATCCGCAGTAAGAATCACAGGCAATAATACTTTCATTGAAATTGTGCCTTTATTCGAATGGCTCATTAAATTCATGCTTAAAAATTTCTCAAGTATTTTATATAATCACTGAATTTAATAAACATTGAATTTAATGAACATAGAATTTAATGAACATAGAATTTAATAATCATTGAATTTAATGAACATAGAATTTAATAATCATTGAATTTAATGAACATAGAATTTAATAATCATCGAATTTAATGAACATAGAATTTAATAATCATTGAATTTAATGAACATAGAATTTAATAATCATTGAACTTCTTTAAATACGCATTGAATTTGTACCTTCAACGGAACGGCTCATTAAAGTTATGTGTAAAAATTTCTCTTTTATATGTAAACCTTTCAATCAAGGTACATACGTATGCACACATAGGCAGTCGAACGGGTGGGGCCATGGCCCCCCTAAAATTCGTGGAAGGGGGCGCTGAACGCCCTCCTTCAAGATTGTCATCAGAAATCCTGCCTTCGCAAAATTTTTTACATTTGCAAAAGAAATTGAAATGTGCACACTATAAAAAATGAAATAAAATAAAAAAAAATATATAATTATAATTATTATTAAAATATATAAATATTATAAAACGTTGTTCGTTACATTATAAAACTCATATTTAGTAGCAAGGGGCGCCAAAATTACTTCGGCCCCGGGCCCCGCCTAATCTGAGAGGCTGCCACCGCCTACGTATATGCAAATGGTAATATATACAAGAGCAAGAAGTACGGCCCCAGTAGCCCCATCGAGTTATTAATATATATATAAGCGTACGCAGAAAGTTCGTAAGGGGATTTATAGCCCCAATGGGGGTTACAGAGCTACAACTCAAAAATTATGTAATTATGTTAAATATACAAAATTTCATTGCAATGGGGGGGTTACAACCCCCCATCAACACCCCCCTGCGTACGCCAATGATTGGTATATACCTATTGCTTTGACGTTAAATTGATTTGCATGACGAATCCTGTCTAAAAACTTTCTGTGCAACTTTACTTTGTTTGGCGCCGAATGACCTTGACTATCCTTGTGCCATGAAGAATACAACCAACCACTCAACAAACGAATTTCGTCGGATAATCTCTCTCCCACTTCCAGTTTAAAAGGTATCGCATCAAATAAGAATTGATAACGGCTTGTTGGTCATATTATAGCCATTAATGTGTTAAACCCCTAAATACCGGGTCAAAAAAGAGGAAACATTTCTATAGATTCCACTCTGAATTTTTACAAATACCGGAAAACGAAGACACATGTAGAACTTCCGGCGATAAAAGCGCTTTATCCTAGTTTATGTTCCCGTTTAGGACATCTTAAAACCCCAAATCCGGTGACAAACGTATCTACAAATGTCTATGCTAATTTCTCCGGACATTTCTATCGCTATCTCCGCAGTTGGAATGAACCTGAGACTTGTTTTAAAACAGGAACAGAAAGAAGCCATTCTCTCTCCCTCTCTGAAGACTTAAAGGCGAAATTCATTATGTTCGCAAAAAATAATACACGAAAATTATACAAAGTTGACAAAGCCAAAGTCGTTGATGGTAAGTAAAGATATTGCCAGGTTTAGCTATTCGTATTTAAGTATTTATATTTAGAGATATTTGAGTTTGGTTGGTAAGTGCAACTATGCAAGTTACTTGAACTACTATTGTTCAACAAGGGAGCCTGACAGAGGGACTCCCCTGATTTTGATGAAAGTGGAGCCAAAACAAGGAAATGCGCGTATCGGCATTCGTGAAATTGCAACTTATTTTCGGAGATACGAATTTTTAAAGATTTTGCATACTATATATGAGCTTAAAACACAACGCCCTCTGCAAACCAATCGGTAGCTTGCGCGGTAAATTGTCGGCTCGTCGCGCCGTGTTTTTGTGTTCGATGCCCGCGGAAATCGATCACATTTTTTTAATGCATCCTTTTTATATATTTATGTATTTTTATTAGTAAAAATACTTTGCTTACAATCGGATTTTTTTCATAAACTTACTTTAATAAAATTCATATTTACATATTTAATTCTGTGATACTATTTTTCGCAGTTATAATTTTTACACGAATTTTAATTTTTAATTGAAGAGTTGTAAAGGTACAAAAAGTTTAGGAGTTAGCTGTAAGTTTTTATGTGAATATAACTTTTATAAAATTTGCGTACTCATTGTCAACCTGTGAAGGGATGAAATTACACCAATAATGCAGTTTTGTTTTATTTAAGGATTGAAAGATTTTTTTCTGAAAACTTTTAACAATTCCATTAAATAAAAAAGAAAACTGCGTTAATTCGTCTTATTTTGTCATTATTGGCCTTTGCAGTCATTCACTATTAGCATCTATTATGCATAATATTTTTTTAAATATATTTATCTATTGAAAAATGTATTTTTAGTATGTAATATTTTATTTTATAACATATAAACATTTTATGTGTATCTCATTTATATGCATTTCCTTTATATAGAAACATTTTATTTTATAAAATGCAATCAATTTTATTTTAAAACTGACTGACGTGAACATATTTTTTGTGTATCACTATCGGAGGTGTCGGAATTGTATACTGGTACACAATTTTGGATGATAATTATCATAAAAACAATAAAAACATAAAAAAATTCTACAACGTGAGCATTTTATAAATGAATTGTTCGAACAACTGATTTTCTTTGTCTAATATCATCTGGAAAACAAATACCATCTACATTTTTAAAAACGTTTCTTCCATTTGTCAAGTTTGCAACAAACCAAGAGTACTGTAATGTATTCTTAAAATTCGGCGCCGAAAGTTGATTGTGAATAAGTGAATGGATCTTCAAAGCATCTATCTGCTCGCGTGTTTAAATGACTATTTTCTTGTAAGATTTCAACACAATTTTGTAACCTTTTAATGAAATTTTTTACTTGACGGAAGAAGTACACATCACGAGGTTGACAGTATGGGGTACAATGAGGTGGAATTACTTCAACAGTAGAAGAAGAGGTGCCGTCGTCATTTGTAAAAACATTATTAAAGTGTGCTGGATCTACTTAACTACATAACAGGCTGGATGGCTACACCAAAACTTTTTCTATACTTTTCAACTTTTTAATAATCAACAATTAAAATTCGAGTAGAAATTATCACTGCCAATAAGCATACAATTAACATATAACTACATAAATATGAATTTTATTAAAGTAAGTTTATGAACAAAATCCGATTGTAAGCAAAGTATTTTTACTAATAAAAATATATAAATAAATACATAAAAAGGATACATTAGAAAAAAAAAAGTGATCGATCCCCGGGCATCGAACACAAAAACACGGCGCGAAGAGCCGACAACTTACCGCCCAAGTTACTGATTTGCCTGCAGAGGGCGTTGTGTTTTAAGCTCATATATCGGATGCAAAATCTTTAAAAATCCATGTCTCTGGAAATTAGCCGCATTGGCACGAATGCCGAGACACCTACTCCCTTATTTTGCTTTACTTTCATCAAAATCGGTGGGGCACTCACTGCGGGTTCGCCTTGTAAGTTTAATTAGTCGTATCTATAATTAGTAATAACTTAATCATAACTAGTCTATCAGTTCGTGTGCAAGTTGTGTTGAGATTCAGATAATAAAAACCACCTCAGCATTTTTTTTTTCAGAAAAATTACGTTGCTCTATCGGGTATGTGTTTCCATTGCTGTAAAAGAGACGTGTAGTCGGTAGATTCAAAAGTTAATAGAATTAAATTAGACGTGCATTCGGTAGATTAAATTAGACGTGTATTCGGTAGATAAAAAGTCATCTTGTGTCAAGTAGCTACTCAACGCATGTACGTCATGTCGATCACAGCAATCCATGCCTGGAAAACTTGAGCGTTTGGTTCAGAGGGGTTCAATCTGCAGACTTTTGGATGAATTCAGATCTTCCAAACCAATTCCTTTTACGGTTAAACGGGGTTCGAATAATCGGGAATCTTCTATATATCTAATCAGTGGTGCAAGAAAGGGGATTCAGGGACTCGAGCCTTCCCCCATTGGGTAGCAAATTACATTGTTCCGTTTAAATCAGTGTTTCCAAACGTGGGGGCGGAATTTGATTGTTAAAGGGACAACTCGAAAATGGACTCCACTGTACATAATGCAATATATATAATTAATATAATGTATATAGATATATTTGTATTTAATGCGTTTTGGGGGTCATAAATAACTGTGGGGGGCGCAGATCTTTTAGTTACTATAAAAGTGGGTTGCGGCTTGAAAAAGGTTGGGAACCATTAGTTTAAATGATCGGTTAAAAAACTACTTAAGCTCCCATAATCATAGAATTACTACACTCTCTAAGAGTAATTTGGTGGGAGCAAGGGGAGGACACTTGCCCCCCTCACGCAAGCTCTTTGGAAATGAGGCAAAATCGTACCTTTTTCCATGCAATTTTGGGTTTCATTTTTTTGCTCCCTCCCCCTCCAGTTTAGTCTATATTTAATCCCCTAGTTACGCCCATGACTACGCCCATGACTACGCCCCTGCATTTGAGTGAAATTTCTTTATAGCGGCCCTCTTCGATTATAACTAAATACGGCCTCCCAACATGAAAAAGTTCCCCACCCCTTGTGTAGTTTTTAAGAAGGAGCACACACTGACGTGATTTAAGGGGAAATTTCCTGCTGTCAAAAACTACGGATGAGAAATATACGCTCCGAGTGCATTTATGGTTTTTCTTTAAAAATAATGTTACCTCTACAGTTACAACAGGAAAAATTCATGCAAAGGTGAAGAAGCAGTGTCTGAAAGAAGGGCACTTGTTTGTTTTCGGTAACAGAAAAATGAGAACTTGAACCTTGAAGAGAAAGAAAGTTGTATGACAATCAGCTTGAAGAGTTGAATTTGTGTACAAGTACTCACAGCCGTATCTGGATTTTTTTTCCGCCTTTGGCGAGAATTCAGCAATGCCATCCCAAGCCTTTTACTAACATCACTCTTTCGCCACTACCAACATCCAGCGGTACAACAATGTAAATTTTCTATTATACTTTTAATCATTAAACCCGTTAATTATATTTATATTTTAAACTTATATTAGTTATTTTGTAATATTAGGGTATTGTGAATAGTAAAACAATTGCTACATGTTATAATCGTTTAATTTCAATATTTTATATTTTTGAAAACTGAAATATTAAAGGAGTAATATTTCAAAACACAACGTTGTGTTATCAGAGCCAGAAGGCGTAAGGCTTCTCTGAAAGCCCTATCTCGCCAATGTTAAATTGACCAAATTCAGGAACCTTTTTCTCAGTAACTATTTCATCTACCGCCAAAAAATTCGATGCTCTTATAAAATGCACATTCTTACATATATTTTACCTCAATCAGAGTGATTAAAGTATAAAAAATACTTTTTAAATTTTTTTAAAGGAAACTTACTGAATTTAGCGGGATTTTGACTATTAAAAAATGATAAAAATTTATTTTATCACCATATTAACAAACTTCTGCTACAGTATATTTAGAAAGATATAATACAGCATATATATACAAATCTCAAGAACATACTCACTTCTATTTTTTTGGAAATGGTGCCTGAATCTGGAAAAACGCTGTTTCGAGAAACACGTAAACACGTTAAATGTTCTTGCATACATTTCTTTAGGCGTCTATTAGTGCAAAAAATATTTAACGAACTTCTAATTCTCTCAGATAAAAAAA
The DNA here is from genome assembly GCA_006491805.2 of Dysdera silvatica. NCBI lineage: Eukaryota > Metazoa > Arthropoda > Arachnida > Araneae > Dysderidae > Dysdera > Dysdera silvatica. The sequence continues at coordinate 940,591 of QLNU02015359.1, read as the reverse complement.
ATTGGTATCATTATAAAGGAAAAAGTTCAAATTAAAAAAAATATTGTTTTTGGCCAAATTTTGCTTCCTGGTAGCCGTAAATGTATTAGATATAAAAGAACTTGTGTGCAAAATTAAACAATGAAACACATCAAAGGCTTTTACACACATCAAAGTAAAGACATATTGTTTCGTATGCTTTTGAAAACAATTCGATGTTTTAATTTTTCCTCTTTTTCATTTTTTCTCCTCATTTGCTCAATTTTTTCTTTGTTTGATTTAAAATTAATTTTTTTACGCCATTTTGCCGCCCCTAAAATTTTGCCACTCCAGATGGTCGCCTACTCTGGTTTAATGGTAGAAACGGCCTTTCAAATACCATACATAGATACAACCATCAAATAAGGCGCGATTGCCTCAGTAAACAGTGGCTCTCGAATTGAACAAGATCGTCAAGATATACAGAATTATCGGCACGTCAGAAAAAGGTAATTGTTTTTGATGCACTGTGAAACGTATATAAAGTACAAAATTATCTCGAATATCCAACTACTTAGTGTTGATTTATACTCAAAGCTAACATATAACTTCGTTTAACATATGGGGATTCTTCTTTTGGAACTAGGGTTCTATAAGGAGCGGTTTTAACATGTTTCAAACGAATATGAGAACCTTATGGAAACTATTCTACCAGAGATATATTATTTTATATATGCAATAATTTGTATATGTAAACACACGTGATAACTATCGCAACCTTAATGCACAATGTCTAATATCATTAATAATTAATTAATTAATTACCGGTATATTAGCGAAGTAGAAACACGACGTTGTAGCATAGACAAATGACTCGAATGTTTCTCTTATAGGAGAATCCAAGCTAGGAGTTTTCTCTTGAAGCACACTCACGCGTTGGTACCTTCGTCTGTTAATGTGTTTACAAGCAGACGAAATAAAACGATCCTGTTTTATGGCATTTTGAAACATTTGCGATATTTAGGGAAAATATTTAATTGAGGTAGATAATTTCATTAGCTAGCATCATTTGCTTCAACAAATTTTAGTCAAATTGTTTTAAGTTACCAATTTTATAGTATGTGAGTATCATTTGCTGCAAATAAATACATGGTTAGATGTAAATGGCTCAGAAGGTGAATGTATAATTCTTTAATTGGTTGATTTAATGTTTACTGCAAGATTTTCTTGGGGAATTTTAAAGGTTGTTTTAATTGTTTTCTTTTAATTTCGGTCCAAAATCGGCTACGGTTTGAAAATACCTTTATAACAAACCAGCAGTATGTAGGGGTCAAGTGTGCACACACACACGCACACACATACCACATTCCATTATGTTCCTTTTAGATTATATAGTTGTGGGACGAGCAGATTTACCGGTGCTATTGTTGCACTAGCATGCACTCATTACGTGCATCTCTGTTGCATTTGGGTAATTTTTGAATTACTAATTAAGTAATTTAACGGTTTAGTAATGCTATAGTGTTTGAGATGTATTTCGACGAGCCTTATCTCCAAAAAGTATATTCTTAATATAATATTTATGTACTAATTTACTCATGAAACAGATTTTCCAATATAAACAACACAATAATTTTCCGACCTTTGGTTTGGCCCGAACCCACATTTCCTTTGTTTCCGATTAAGTACTTTACCATTAAACTACAGGTTCCCTTTAGGAGAGTGTATAAAGCGTTAATATGGGCAAGTTCGCAATTAGTGGAGCAATCCGCACTAATGAGAATTGTGCTACTTTAACAAAAATTAACAATATGTTGTGTTGTGATAATAATATAATTCGCCCCATATTAGGTATACCTTCATTTTATTGCATATGAATACACTAAAAAAACACATATGTGCGTTTAAGCGGTGTAATATTTTCCTTAGGTTTCAAAGTCTACTCATGTTAATTGAGTTCTTGTCTTGATTATAAATGATGAATATCATATTATAATGATATATTATAATGATGAATATATCATCATCATAATCATCATCATCCCTTTCATCCTAGCTACAGGCTTGTCGTGCAGAGATTTTTTGTTTATTCGCAGGACTTAAGGAATCTCGAATATATGCTTTTGTTTGGTTTTTAAAAGCAGTATATATAATTGCCCATAGGGGTAGCCAGGGGTCGGTTTTGGGGGTTGTAACCCCCCATTGCAATGAAATTTTGTATATTTAACATAGGAATATATGAGTTGTAGCTCTGTAACCCCTCCCATTAAGCCTATAACCCCCTTATGAACTTTCTGCCTACACCTATATAAGAGCTTAGTCATAATTACTAGTCTTTTCCTTCTGTTGCTTAGAAGACACTAATGCTTAGTAGACTTATTAGACACCTAAGTCTGTATAGTTCATACAAAATAAAATATGAAATAAAATGGAGTTTAGTGATATCCTTGAAGTGAAATGGAAAAAGAAAATGATACGTTTTTGCAACATATTTAATAAAAGCCAAATTTTGCATTAACATTCGCAGGCAATATTTATGATAGCGAATGATCTTTGGTATGTATAAATATTTTTTCCCCTTCGTTTGAAGTATATTTTCTAACTCATTCTATACTGATTACGTTTGATTGCTTTATTGAATCTATAACAGGAATGGGGGAGATGAAACAAATTGATAATTTGAGGATGGAGTATCCTCAAATGAATTAGAAACGCTTGAGGTCTAAATATAACATTGAATTATATGGACGCGTCTCGGAATGAATGAATGAATGAATGATTTAAATTAGGGTCTGATAGAATCACTGTATCATGACGTCACACCTACTTTACCCTTTACCCTTTTTCTGCCCTCTGGACCAGTACAAATACTTTTCATCATTGTACCCCAGTGGCTTTCTCCGTCCCGATATCCGTCTGCATAATTGTTGACGCCCCGTTTTCAATCATACTATAGCCAAGAAAGAAGGAATTTGTCTCACTAGGCACAGGAAACTAATCCTTAGCATCAAAATATAATTATCTCAAAACGAATTTAATAATAATAATAATAATATAATAATAATCGCTGCTTTAATTATTCTTCATTTGTTCAGTCATGATAACAATGCACCACATAGCTTTAAATAATGAGACAAATATATTTATTGGGAGTAAATCATATTAGACTCCATAATGGAAGGTCCCAAGGAAATATCAGCAAGGGTAGAACAGACCTGTGACCCTAAGATTATAAGGATATGAAGGCAAAAACTTTAATGCAAATTACGGAATTAAAGCAAACGTGTTCAATAACTTGTATCGAAGTTGCGTTTATGTGAAACTCATACACACATACATTTTAATGTATATGTGTGTGTGTCAGATTCCGAGTAATCGTAATTAGGTCTCTTTGTAAACCAAAACTCTATAATTTTGCTTTTGTGTTAGCCCCGTATTTTTTTGATGCTTTCTGCCATTGTTAATCATATTTTCGCGTGCCCCCAAACTGTGTGCCGTGTAATCCTAGGGGTACGCGTAGTACAGGTGGGTAGATGGATTACTTTCTGGCTTAAAAAGGTTTTACCAACGTTTCAAAAGCCTCTATTCTCTTTATCAAGCGAAGCCACTTCGCTTGGCAGCCATTTGACACAGAGGGGCACTCTAAATATGCAGCCATTTGACAGAGGGTGGCACTCTGAATATGTGCTTTCATTTTCACTTGAACGCTTACCATTAAAGATCTACAAGATTTCATTCATACAGAGTTCCTTGCAACTTAAAATAATTTATGTACTCCATGTGTTGGATTTCATATATTATGTTAAATTTATTTGTTGAATATAATAAAAGAATGAGAGGGTCGTTACCAAGAATGAGGTGAGATAACATGGACATAAAAGATGAATTTCCTGATGCCCTCGAAAAGTTCAATTTCTAATCGCCAAAATGTTCCGGCTTGGGACGCCAAATGAAATCCTTCGGCTCTTACGCATAAATCTAACACTAGTTTTTAATAAGGGTTTCTCTTTGCCTTCTTTTACCATGTTAAATATCCCTTACCGAAATTACATTGCCGTTGTTCTTTTGCTTAACACACTAACCATCTTAACGATTGGATTAGTTTAACGCCTGATTAGTTGAGTAGGATTTTAAATACCTTGGCTAATTACTCCACCAGTTAATAATTAGTTACAGGGTGGTATGGATAGTTATTAATTTTCGCCAGCGAAAGCATCGTCATTAGTGTTAATCACATCATTCTTTTCTTGTGTAAACCGTGGACGTCCTAATAATTAATTTTACGTAAATGTGCCATTAATAATGGGAAAATGAATATTTAGTACCGCATCAGTTTATGCAGTATGCAGGGATACGTAGAGTTACTAAATTTATTGAGGGGCGTTGGGAGGCAATCACACATCACATACATTACAATTTGTTTTAGCACAGGGCTGGAGTCCATATAACTCTACCCCTATGAACTTGTGGAACATGGTCCATACATATTTATATATTCTCAATACTGGGAATGCATATTTATTATTGCAGAGGGCTCGAGTCTATGTAACTCTACTCCTATGGACGTGTGGAACATGGTCCATACATATCTATACAGTCTCAATACTGGAAATATATAAATATGTATGAACTTTAAACATGTAGAAGACATAGATTTAACATATGTAGTATACGAGGAATATAAAAATGCGTACTTGGAATATATGAAAAATATACAGGGTGAAAAGTAAAGTCTGTATTAATCCAAATATCTTTTAAGCACAGATTTATAGAGATACAAAAGAACTAGGTAGGTATAGCATAGCTGCCAACCGCCGTGTATAAACCGGAACATTTCTTATTTAAAAGCATTGGGGTGTCCCGGTTTATACAAGAAATTTGGAAGCTATGGTATAGGTATCTTAAAATATGGCTACTCTCGATCGGAGATGAGATCAGCGGCAGCGCCCTCCGTGGCAAAATGTAGAATTTATTGAATCCAATTCAGAAACCAAAGGGATATAGAATAAATTTAAATTACAGAGTTGTTAAGCATCAACTAATTAACAGGAAATGGTCTATTTTGTACAACCATAAGGTGACTAGAACGCTATACACACTTGGTAGAGTCAGATTTTCGTCGCTGTCACGTCATAAATAATAATAATAATAAAATTAATATAATTAATGTAACAATAAAATTAATATGATTAATGTAACATGTAAAAAATTAATATGATTAATGTAACAAAAAATTAATATGATTAATGTAACAAAAAATTAATATGATTAATGTAACAAAAAATTAATATAATTAATGTAACAAAAATTAACATAATTAATGTAACAATAAAATGTCAACGTAGATCAACTTTGTACTGAGATAGTAAAATTACCAAAATTGTACAATATGAATGCGCAATTGAATTTTAAAGTCTATTAGTAAATAGTGGGAAGGTGTACATATTCAAACAAATCCTCAGGATATTTAATTTTTAATTAACTTTCGACAATTTCGTTAACTTCGTCACATATGAGGGGAGTTTTTGTTTCTTTCCGTTAGTTGGTTTCCTCACATATGAAATGGAGTTTTGTTTTCTCCAATTACCATTTTGTTGACGAAGGTAATACTGGCTTTAGAAACATAGCAAAACAATTTTCTTTAAGTGCGTAACTTCCTCTTCCTCGCTTTATTATTCATTCACCGTTTCTATCCTTAAATTTTTAGTTTGCTTATTTTTATTCATTTTATTTATTTTCATTCCGCCTCCTCCATTTTGATCTTACTTTTTCGAAAATTTTGTATTTCATTTTCTATTTTTATTCGCTTCATCATCCTTCGCACACGATAAAACCTTAAGGCACAGCGATAGTGACTCGTTTGCCTAGTGTGCGTTAATTATAGTTCGATTCCCGTCGATGCTGAAAACAACAAAGCTGACTTACCGACTAACTGTTTTCTGTAATCCATGGATTAGTTCCCAAGACTTCAAGACGTTTGGAATCTTCGAAAAACTGCAGGTCCCTGAGCAGCATGACATTTGCCATCACACAATCAAACCAATAAAAGATTGATGTAGTGACGCAGTCACCTTGTATATAATTAATTTTAGTTCGACTTTAAACGGTACAATCAATCAATCAATCAATAAATAAATAAATAATAATACACTTGCTGACTAACTGCAGTCGGGAGGTTGACTCTTAAACCTCGTTTACATTCAACCAGTTTTCGTGGCAGTGAGCATGAAAGTGGGCAGCTCGAGTATATAAACATGTCACTTGCGCTGACCATTGTCCTGCTATTGCCACTGCCCGCCTCTCCTTTCGTTGGCGTGCGGAAGTCAAAAGATCGGCAGCGCGAGTGCGTTTACATTGTGTTCTCTCGTTCAGGAAGCAGAGCGCTGAAGCTGCAATTAATTCTACGTTCTTCATTGCCCGAGGTCGAATGCAAAGTAAGTAAGGGGCAATGTACACTCATTTCCTTTGATGATGCCCCAATTGTATTTTGGGGAGTAAATACAGCAGCGCGAAGAGCAATAGCAATGGTTGAATGTAACCCTAGTTTAAGAGGTTCGGATTCCTCAGAAAAATGGTGGTCCACTGGTATTGGATTCTTATATCGTGCGCATCAACCCGGGTTCGAATCCTGATGGTATCATAAAAAGCGTATCGTAATCTATGGCTGGTAACCTTAGCAGCAGTTGTCTTTTCGCTGTAAAAACCCAAGCAAAGAAGTTGACAAAACCTCCTTATTCTTGATAAACACTAGCTCGTTTGTAGGCTACATTTTTGGCGCTAAAGCGCCATTTAACCCTTTTATTTCCTCGCCAATAAGAGGCGGGCCTTTAAGGAGGATGGGTGTCAACCTCTTTTATGTACTCGCCAATTCAATCTTTGTGTTTTTGATCAGCTCTATCTGTTGGTGGCGTCTTCTATTCTCGTCCCCGTCTACACCCCGATATTCATTTGTCTATACAACATTTTCCTATTATGAAATCTTTCCCTCCCATTTCGTGGAAGTTGTTTTATCTTCGCAGGGTTTATAAACAATGCGTTTTTTAAAGATGGATGTAAAGGGTGAAAAGAGAACTCGCTCAGAGATGAATGATTGAGTAGTTTGCAAGGCGTTGTGAATGGAGAATGTATGCACCAACTCTCTTTGTTTCATGCCGATCCCAGCATTTAGACGACGACGGGTCTAAACTCTGGACTCTTTTGGGCTCACTGATAATAATTCTCTACTCCTAATACACACTCTTTTGTATGTCTATTCTTTTTGAAAAATGGTGCCTTTGGCCGAGAAACTCGGCCGGCATATATTTATCATTTGAAAATTTCCCAGAAGTCATGAATCTGCGGAAACGAAACTCTAGAATAATCAAGACAGATGATAACCTCGATTTTTGGAAAATAAACAGGCTTTCAAAGGCCAAAGCTCTATGTCATTTTGTTAATGGGACCATAACTATAAAGCGACCCCCCCACCCACAACCCTCGGTTAAACTCAAATTAATGACACAGTTTAGCTGGCCTAAAGCTGCCCTGTCGCTTAACATGGCTTAACCATCGAACTTATTTGTTTATACTTTATTTACTTCCTGTTTTTACACATTGGTGCATTTCCATTATTAACGCATAAGTATCTTTCTACACAGGGAGAGGTTGGGACTGTTTTCTTAAATAAGCTATGCGAAAATAACTTCTGAAGAAGGTTAGGATAGCTTGCCTCAGACTTATGACTAGACATGATTACCTACAACAACATCTTCATCGAAGTGACCTAATTCTCCAACATGCTCCTTGTATGAGCTTGACCTAATGACAGAAAACCATCTTCTTTTATGTCCAAGATTATAAGATGCCATGAACGATAATTAATTCTGTGAAAAATTCTTATTGTGGTTTTTTCGAATTGGTAAATCTTGTTTGGGCTGCTCGAAAATTAAAGGCCGAAAGGCTAGAAAATGGCGGTGGATTAAAGAAAAATAATTATCTTAAAACACAATTATCTTAACTGATAAATAAGTATCTCAGTTAAGATTCACAATTATTCCAATATGCAATTACCTTAATTAATATAAAATTATCTCAATTTTGATTTATAGTTATTTCAGTTGATGCACAATCATCTCAGTTGATGAAAAATTATCTCAATTTGTGAATAGTTATCTCAATATGCAATCATATCAACTGATGCATAATTATTTCAATGCGAAATCATCTTAAATGAAAATGATGCATAATTTTTTCAATTGATAAGTAAATTTATAAACAGCAGTTAATACAAGAATTAACGGTTTTTTAGGTGTGAAAATAACTGTCCTTAAGTTTTAACGGTTCTTGTAACTTAAGTTCAAAGCTTTTGAGTTTTTGTTCAAAGATTTGCGTGAAACTGGAATGCATCAGTAATATGACTATATTAACAAAACAAACTTTAACAAAACTACTAAGCTTTAGTTAAATTAACTAAAAATAGCGTTAAGTCAAAACTTTATATAAGCATTTTAACGAAGAGGGAGCTTAAAATAGCTTTAGAAAATAGTGAGATTGGGAGAATAAGTAAATTCAAGAGCGATTATACTCAGGCATGGCCGCCCCTAGAATTATATGCAAGGGGGTGCATTCAGGGCAAAGTTCCAATTGAATAATGTTGTTGGACTATAGTTTCTTATGGATTCTGTCCTTTTCCTCCCTTTTTTCATAAACCAAGGGGGTGCAAGTGCACCCCCTCGGGGCGCTCATGCACCCAGGTGATCAGATGCCATTTGGCGATTTGCGCGAAGTTGTTCGCTGGTTGTACAGTTGCATGTAAATATTCAGGAGTCCTTCAGTTGAAAATTAATAAGTAAATTAACGATTGATAAATAATTATCTCAATCCAGCAGTGATCGTTATTTTCACCAGATTCAACGATTAACGGACTAGTTAAATGAATAATACGATATTTTCTTAAGGTCAATTTTATTTGACCAAGAACTGGCCCAAAAAATATATTTTTTTTAATCCCGCTTTTAAAGCTAGTTGCTGCAACGGGATATTTAGTGAACAATTTGACGATTTATTTTTATGCATTTAAATATAACATTGGCATAGATGGATTTAACACCTGCAATTCGTGCATTTTTATTCATGTACGAATAACTGTTATGCCTTTAAATAAAAGTTAAAGCCCTTAAACCAAATTAAATTAATTAAGATCCAATAGTATTAAATATTTCGTTTTTCCAATGTATTTAAATATATAATAGCAGCTAGCTTGAAAGTCTTGTACACGCGCTCAATATGTAATAACCAAAGCATTGAACTTATGGCGTACATGGTCCATATGGATCTATAAAAGATTTCATTGGCTCCCGTAACATCTCTTCCCATTGGTTAAAATTCCAATAGTCCCATTGGATAAAGTTTCGGATGTATCGAAACTATAAATGAGAAACATACAACAAACTCAAGGAGAATGCCTTTGAATCTTGTCTGGAACCGAATGTAAGCGCGGCCGGGCATAGCTCGAAATGACCTCTTACGTGTTAAAAAGAAATATCTGTAATATCTTTAATTTACGTGAATAAATTGTTGGTGTTTAAAAAGCGCATATTCTTCTCAACTTACAATGGATACCACGAATCTTATCAACATGTAGTTATTTACGATGCTGTACATCCAACAAAAATGTAAGTACTTTACATTTAATTTCCGCTCAAGGAACTGTTTAAGTGGGAATGAAAAAACCCACATACCTTTAAAAGGAAGATAGGACAATAACATAGTTTCTTCTGCGTTGTACATCCAGAATATCTTTCATTGTGTGCTTCGCTATTTCGCAGTGAAACCTGTACAAGAAAATGAATTCTTCTAAATATGAAAAATGAAATTTTCAACTGTTTTTAAGGCAAAATAGGTGAAATATATATGTATTCTTTTTAACAGTGAGAAGCTGGTGATGTAGCAGGAGGTGGGGGGCGGGGTTACGTGCAACAAAAGACATATTGCGTAGTATCCTTGTCAGATAGCATCACACTCCACCCACCTTTCGTGAGGTCCTTGACAAAGGAAAGACGTCCGCCCAGTGGATATCCCACGCAATGCTCAAAGCTAGGATATTGAATATTTAATACCGATGAAATTGATCACCGGGAAAAACGATTCGTGCACGTATTTATAAGCTATTGCTTTTTCTTCTTGCTGATGTTATTCTGGAGATGGCATGGACTATCGACAGCAGAAAATGCAAGGCTGACAGGAAATGACATGCGCAAAGGGTTGGAAACGATCGATATTCTGAGATTCTATCGATATTTCAATATCATTGTCAGTTTCATCGTTATGATATTAATGGAGATATCGCATGTTTCTTGTTAGATTTCATTAATTATGTTCTGAAGTTCACAATCACGAGTTCAGGATCGTCGCGAGATTTGTAAGGACCCTGAAGATAGAATTTTTGTAAGGGGTCCCTTTTATCTAAAAGGGGAAAATTTTTGCATATTGTTGTTTCTATCAAATTGCATTTTAACACTTATTGGATGATGCATATGCGTTTCCCTTGCAAGGTCAATTCAATAGCTGCTGCAGATAAGATTTATAAATAGCAATGTTAAGGTTAAGAACGTCCGGAATAGTTCATATTCGGGAATACCCGAAATGCATGCGAAGCAGGATATTCACAGTTCATAATAGATTGATGTGGTGAAAAAATACCCCTCGGTTTGAACTTATCTGCTTTTAAAATAATCGCTGATACTTAAACAATTGTATCTTTCCAACATAAATCACAGACGGTCATACATTGTAGAACTTGCACATAACGAATTTGCGTATATCGAAATTCTCCCTACAATGGAACCATGCAGAACTTGTACATAACGAATTTGAGCATCTCTCTATCATGTAATACTGTAGAACTTACACGTAGCGAATTTACGTCTATCAAAATTCTCCCCATAAGGAAACACTGTATAACTTGCACATAACGGATTTGCGTATATCGAAATTCTCCCTACAATGAAACACTGCAGAACTTGCACATAACGAATTTGCGTATATCAAAATTCTCTTTATAATAAAATACTGTAAAACTTGACATAACAAATTTGGCCCTGCGGTGGCGCAGTGTGGTAACGCGTTCTCCTAGTGCGCCGCTAATCCGGGTTCGACTCCCAGCAGTGCAAAAAGAACGCTTACTCAGAGATCTCATAAAGATCGCACTGCTCACTGTAGTCCGGGGTTTGGTTCCCTAGGCCTTAAGAGGTTCGGATTCCTCGGAAAACAGTAGGTCCCGGCGCAGCATGACCACTGTAGTCTTTGAGCCGTAAAACCAAAAACGAGAAAAAAAAAGCATAACAAATTTGGTACATCGAAATTCTCCCTATAATGAAATTTTGGTTAGCGTATGTGTTCATAACACGATGAACCGTTTCCACATGTCGAACTTTTGTACGCAACATTCGATTTCGACATATAGAAAGAAGTTTTACTGTGTATATAATTAATTTGTTTAAATATCTCAAAATATTTGTGGCATAGATATGCATGTTCTTAATGAACACGACAATATAATTCTCTAGGGAACTTCAGATACTTAATTCTGATATATGATTTTGATATGCAGTTTAGGCATGTAATTTTGCTATATAATTCACATATGTAATTTCGATATGCAATTCAGATATGTAATTTCGATGTACAATTCAGATATGTAATTCAGACAGATAATTCTGGTACATAATTCAGATGTATAATTCCAATACATAATTCTGATATATAATTTAGATATATAATTCTGATATGTAACTTAGATATATAATTCTGATATATAATTCTTAGGGGACTTCTTTATAATTATCTCTGCTATGGAGGTTACAAAATATACATACCAATTCCGATATATGATTTTGATATGCAGTTCAAACATGTAATTTTGATACATAATCCAGGTATCTAATTCAGATATCTAACTTAGATATATGATTTAGATATATAGTTCTGATATATAATTTTAGGGAACTTCTCTATAATTATCTCTGTTATGGAGGTTACAAATATTTAAATGTCTCGATAAAAGTATTACGTGTACATTATCTAACAGCTCGCAAGACTAATTATTAATTAATTACTTGATTAATTGAATTATGTGAAGCAAGGATAGCAGAAGCAGTTCTGCGCGAGCGTGAGACCATGAACAACAAGTAAATTTGGCAATTCGATAAAGAAGTGGAAACTGAGTTGGTTATTAGAATTTTGACTTACTTTGATATAAGTTTTCACTCAACAAGAATTTTCGACATGGAAATGAGGCTTCCCAAAAGTTCAAGATTGACCTGTGCGCTTTTGTTTGTACTGAATTTTTTATCAAATAAGAAAATTGAAAAACCATTTTCCACTCTCATTTCATTATTGAATATTAAGTATGCTGATAATGAAAAAAATCTTTCAAGTCCTTTCATAGCTTTGATTTGCTGTTGTTTCTATTTCCATTTTTTCTTTATTCTCGATGGCTTTTGTTCCTGAATACACTTCTATGAAGTTATGCTCAATACACGATGTTTGTCAAGATGAAACAAATATTTATTTAATCGCTCACGGACCTAAAGTAACTTTTCGTCTGAGAAACGGGTGAATCCTGACAGCTTTTTCCCCCTTCTCTTTCAACCCACGACGTAAACATACATTCGAAGTTTTTCTCAAATTCAGAGGTTCTTTGATGTTGAATTTACCAAGTCTTTGGCTTTTTGAAGCTTTTGTTGGCACTGACTCCTTTCGGTCTGAAGATTCACTAGATTAATTAATTTTTTTTTTATTTATGAATAGTAAAACCAATTTTAGAGATTGAAAAGTCTCCATTTTTAGAGAAGTGTGACGATTGAGAGAGACTTTTAAAGAGAGAAGGAAAGACTGCATCCGACAAAAAATCTTTTCCATTGTACATAGACGGGCTGGTGGGTTCGGAGCCATTCATCCATGTGTTGCTTTGAATGGTTTGAAAACTCGTCAACGTCTAGGACGACGCTATGTTTTCAAAAGCAAGTTTTTCAATTAAACTTCCGTCAGTTCGCTTTTATCTTTGAAGGCGGGAAGATATGCTTTTGGACGCGTGTTTTTCGCCTGTCTGAATCGAGACATGGATTCAGACTGGAGTTTAATGCCTGGTTTGGGTTCCGAAGACAATGCCCATCGAGTCAAAATCAGGAGAAGTCATCGAGGCATAACGAGGCAGGAAATTGTTTTCGCATCTTTGATAACGAGGAATAGAACATCCAAGAGGCGTGAAATTCGAATTTCAGACCAACATGCTTCTGATAACAACTTCGCTAAATGCCCTTTAAACCGTGTTACACGGGCACAATTCATTTGAATGGAAACCGAAAGATTCATTTAAAGCGATGGAATAAGCAAAGTTTTATTTTGACTTGTGATTTCACCTTTGTTTGAGCTAAGTACGGATGATGGAAGTTGTATGGGATGCCACATCTTCGTTGATTTTGTCGCGGATTTTTTAAGCTTACTGGGGGAGAGGGTTTTATCCCAACGTTGTTGGAAGTAACAATTAGTCCCACATTACAACAAGTTTGACTTGTATTAATTGACAACATGAAAGCAACGTTGATAAACGAGCTTTGCTAACAGCGCATGGCTAATGTACACAGAATATACAAGAAACATACCAAATTTTTATTCCAGGGGAGTTTATAACACGATAATACAGGCCTAATAAATTCAAAATATAATTTTTACAATGCCGCTCAACCCTCATCCCCTTTTTTTTTCACAATAGTAGAGAACACAAAATTAGGAATTTAAAATAATTATGTATATCGTCAACTCGGGTTTGTCCTTGTTTAGTGAAGTTCGAAGGTTTTTGCAGATTAAATATAAGGGTCTGAACTCGGTCGATCTTGCTTCAACAAAAATCAAGTTCTTCATTATTGATTCTGAAGTTTTCACTTATAAATATTTATTTTTACCTCCAAGAGATATTGACATTTCTTATTTGCATTTCTTATTAAATGTTTTTAATTCTATTTCAATCCTAGTCCTTTTTCTTAAAATATATTGTTCCTGATGCGACAAACGTTTTACGGGAACATAGTACATACGTATACAGTGTGTTTCAATGCTTATTTTAAAGTTTAATAAGAATTGTACTTTGCCAACGGAAATTATGTGGCTTAAAATGGAATGCATTATGACCAAGGCATTGTTTTATCATAAAGATAGCACGAATGATTTGTAATTGAGGCACGAATGCTGTGTAACTGAGGCACAAATGTTTTGTAACTGAGGCACGAATGCTTTGTAACTGAGGCATGAATGCATTGAAACTGAGGCATGAGGGCTTTGTAACTGAGGCATGAAGGCTTTGTAACTGAGGCAGGAATGCTTTGTAAATGAAGCACGAATGCCTTGTAACTGAGGCAGGAATGCTTTGTAACTGAAGCATGAATGCCTTATAAATGAGGCAGGAATGCTTTGTAATTCAGGCACGAATGCTTTGTAACTGAGGCACGAATGCATTGTAACTGAGGCACGAATGTATTATGGCAAAACTATGATTGTATTATGAAGAAGGCACCAACCCTTTATGACAGAAAGATAAATGTGTTACAAAACAGACCCGAATGAATTGCGACCCAGACATGAATGCATTATGATTGAAGAATGATTGCCCTGTAGTGGCACATATTTGACGTTTTTTGCACATCTTTTACGAATTTCTTAATTTCAGAATATCTTTTCGATAAATTCATATTCCACCAATATGAAAGTATCCGTGTCGCAGTGTAAGTGAAATAGTTGTTCTTTGAAATTTAATCAATGTAAATATGCGGCCCGTAACGGCGTAATGGTGACGAGTTCGGCTACCATACAGATAGTTCAGGTTTAACTCTGTCATATATCTTGAACCTGCCGTTTTTTTCCCATATAGATCCGCAGTCCGCCGTTAGATCTCATGGGCTGAAAGATTTAGATTTGACAGGAAATTGTAAATTCTAGCCAGGGCCAGAGCTAGGTATTATGCCGCTTGGGGCGAACGAATGTTTTGCCGCTCCAAAATAACTGACCATGCTTTATTTTTTGTATGCCGCTCAGGGCGCATGCCCGGTTCCCCCTTTAGCATGGGGCCCTGGTTCCAGTGAAAAATACTCTTAGCCGTCGCTAAGTTATGAGGTATAAACAAAGAGTGATTGAATTATGATTTTAGAGTTATTGAATTATGATTTTAGAGTTATTGAATTATGATTTTAGAGTTATTGAATTATGATTTTAGAGTTATTGAATTATGATTTTAGAGTTATTGAATTATGATTTTAGAGTTATTGAATTTTGATTGAGGCATAAATGCATTATAATAGAGGCAAGAATGCATTATAAGGGATGCACGAATGCATTATAATATAATAGAGGCAAAAATGCATTATAATAGAGGCAAAAATGCATTAGAAGAGATGCACGAATGCATTATAAGAAAAGTACGAATGCATTACAAGAGAGATACGAATTGCTTATAACCGAGACATGGATGTCTCATGATTGAAGAATGATTATGTTATGACTGAATTAAGAATTCTTTATGAGTAAAGCATGAATGCATTTTGATTGAGGTACAAACGCATTACGATTGAAGTACGAATGTTTTGTGAATTAGGTGTAAATACAATAAATATATAATTACGCAGTAAGGGATGTTCCTAAAAGTTATGTCAACAAGCGCTTCGTTTTGGTGAATTTTTTTGCAATATTAAAGATGAGGGTATTATATTAAATATTAAGAAAACGAACTAAGAATAATAAGCGATAACTAAATTTTCTAAAATGTCAACATTACTTTTTTACTTCTACAAAAATAGTTTCCGTAATTTATCAACGTAACATTTTTTTAGAATAAATCCGGTTGATTTTCGGGTAACATAATTGGATAAAAATATTCTAGGCTGCTAGTCTGCCGTTAAAATTTTTTTAAAAAGAAGTTTTGCTGGAACTTTTTTTATTATTTTGGTCTTTGTTTAGGTTGGGTTACATGAAGATGTTTTTTCTAGAGTTCTTTGAAGTCCATAAACTTTATTTTTTTTCGATTTTTTTTTATTTCCTTATTTTTTTGTCATTAGTTTCTTTTAATGAATTTTCAGTTTTTCTTCTTCCTTTCTTTCATAAAATTTCGTATCCGTTTTGGGCAATAATATCCGATTACTACACTCATTAAATGAACTTTCTAATCCGCTGTTGCAACTGAATCGAAAGACTGAAGTCGAAGTTGAAGCAAAAAACAAATCCAAAATTCGTTCAGGTTTTTCTTTTCTGGAAGACGAATTTTAGTACTTGTGATCATGTATTCATGTATATATTCATGGATATATGCATATCATGCATTAATTTATTCATGTACTAATGTTTTCCATTTACCTACCAATAAACTTCGTGAACTGTTGCTACTTAAATCACCAGAGAAGAATAACTTCCGTAGTTATTATATTTCTTACTGTTTTGTGGTAATAGTATTACTGTTTCAGATTATTTAATTCATTGAATTTGGCAACAATAATGTTATATTTAATAGTTTTATGATTCAAAAATGAAATTACCCTGTATTCAATTCTATTCCTATTTTAAAACTCCTTTAACCCTAATGTTTTTTTTAACCTAAACCAGCCAATTATCTTAGTACCTCCCACAGCGGAAGTGTTTGGCCACGCCCTTACTGGTCAGCGTTCTTCTGTGCAACACAAATTACACAACATTTTATCTAAGTACTTATAAAGCTCTTTAGGCATATTTCCTCAAGGTTTATTTGGGGCGTGGCAAGTGTAATCGATCTATGATTGGAGGATGAAATTTTAGTTCATTGGATGAAATGAACAAACCTAAAGAAGCCACGCCTATGCCCTACTTTTTAAATTTATCACAGCACTTTTGAGTGTATATAGATCTTGGATTTTTTTAAATAACGAGATCTTTTTTTTATTTTTATTATCAATTTTTTTAGGTGATATTTTGTGATTTACGAAACATTTATCAAGCATAATCGAATCATGCGTCTCATAGCTTCCCAATATGATACAATTTTGTATATACAGTAAAACCTCTCTACAACAATATTATACGGACCGAGAAAAATTATCGTTGTAGAGGGAGTTATTGTTATAGGGAGGGTTCATTATACAGTAAAACCTCTCTACAACACTATTATACGGACCGAGAAAAATTATCGTTGTAGAGGGATTTATCGTTATATCGGATATCGTTGTTGGGAGGTTTTACTGTACATACATATGAATATGTTGAATTGCAGCTTTGTGATTCCTTTGTCAACTTTCTGCCAAGGGCCGATCTAGAAGCCTTTCAATGGGGGGGGGGAGCGAATTGTTTTCGACTCTTATTTTTAGCCAGATGTCTGGTGCTTCTTATTTTATTTTCCATGATTTTCCATGATGTAATCCCGGCTCAAGGGGCGGAGAGCAATCGCCCCATCATTCCTCTTGGATATGCCTGTGCTTTCTGCCTACTCTAATGGAATGCGCGCAAGAATACGAAATTAACAAGTAAGAGCAGCAAAGTGTAATTAAACATTTGGGATATTGATAACGTGGAAAAAGCTAAATTTGTCTTAGTTACCACTTCATATTAAATATGTGAAATTCTTTATAAAATATTTAATAATAATTATATGTAAAAGCTTTCCTATATCAATAGCAAAATATTATTTTGGTAAAAGACTTAAAACAGATGATATGGAACTAGACTTGTGTCGAGACGGTCGTGGATAAAACGTAGAAAATTTCTGTGTTCTTGCCTTATTTCATACATATATGCGCACGTGTCGGGCGGGAAAACGCTCGATGCATACAATGGAAAAGTCCGTATACATAGCACATCCAGTCCAGGTGTTGCATCTCCCAAGACTCCCTACAAAATATCCCGGTCGATAGAGAAGGGGTCTCCGTTTGGGCATTCATCCACCCAACAAAGAAAAACGGGGATCCTGGCTATATCATTTCTACATTTATCCTTCACATTATATCCCGGATATAGAAGCGAAAGATACGCATTAATGGCTGCATTTTTAATAATTAGAGGAAGTGAGCATAAGCATTTGAAATCTGAGCAATGACGCATAGTTTTGTCAAAAATTCACCTCAAATTGAGAGCTAAAAACTAAAGCAAAAACCCGTATCCTGTTTCCTATATACTTATGCTCGTATTGCATAATATAATTTCCATCAATATAAATTACGATATCCATTAAGTAATTATAAAATTTGTTTTAACGTAAAATGTAATTTTATTGACGCCTGACTATTATTTACTTATAGGTAATTTAGTGTATCATCATCACCATCATATTCAAACATTATCTATCTGCTGCTGGATGAAGGTCTCACCAAATGCTTTGCATACAAGTCTATCTAGTTTTTTTTTATTTAGTGTATACCTTCTGTTAATTACTGCATAAGATATATAATTATATATTGTAATATATTATATATTATCAATTTATATATATTGTAATATATGTATTGAAATACAAGTTTATCAAATTGCATTGAACTACCCTTCTATTGCAATTAATGATACGTTAGTACACATGAAGTAGCAAATACGTGATCCAAATACGACGAAGTATAAAATAGATTTGTACAATTTTAATCAAAAAATTTAATAATAATTGTTATTTAAATTAAATTGTTAATAATTTAAATAATAGTTATGAATTTTAAATTAAATTGTTATTAATTTAAATAAATTCGCAAAGGTGAATTTTTGTCTCTAATTTTGCTTGTACCAATTAATTTTAAAGATGAGTGTATACATATATTATAAGGATTACGATCAAAGGTGAACAATCAAAATTCTCATTAGATACCAAACAAAAATGAACGAAAATAGCATCCATGTCGTTTAAAATATAGAAACTAAATGAGATGACCAGTTGGAATAAAACGAACGCACAATATCCAAGAAAGGATATAATGGTAACTTAAAACAGAAAGAAAATGTGCACCGATATTTAAATAGTGTCATTGTAAAAAGTGAATACGATGTGCAATGTAACACATGTTTTCCATTTTGCATATCTCTGGTATTGAGGTAAAACAGTTTTAAGTCCAATTTGCTTTGAGTGACTGTGGTGAGTAATTTTCGAGCAAAGACTTAAGCTGCTAATTCATTAGACTTTCCCATTGGCGACTTTTAAGGAACTTAGCAAAACGTCATTAAACATGAATCGGTGTTAATCGAAATTTCTTTAAAGTATGTGTGGAGCCGTAAAATACCATTGTTAAACAGAAATGGCCGTTAGTTAGAACGTACTTGGAAGCAGAGGACTTTTCAAGTTCAGGAATTACTTAGTTGATGATCTTGGATCCACCCCTGGCTTCAGTGGTGCTTGGAACTCTCTTCTCCAACCTACACCTTCTTCGTTTTCTTCACCAGACCCTCCTCTTGATTTGGATTCGCCTCCGCAATTATACTGCCTCTTCTTTTACCATAAAGAAAAGTTGGCCTCCACGCTTCTCATAAGAAAAAAGTTGGCCTTCACACAGCTCTCTTTAACACTTTACGATTAATCGTTTCTATATTTGTTAATTTTTGTGGCAACTTAACAAGCCCGAAATCGGCAACACGCCCTTGCTGCTATTCGACATTTTACAATGCTAGAAGAAGGACGACCATTAATCGTCCGAAACGATCGTCGATTTTTTAAATTTTTAGTTATATTGTGCTAAAAAACGTTGCTAAATAAACCTTTTACTATCTGTGAACAATGAATGTCATTTCTTCGTCTATATTGGAAGATATGTTTCACACTTTCCATATATATGAAGTCTGGGAAAAACAGTAGTTCAATTTGTTTTGAGTGACTATGGATTATGTGAGTAAATTTCCAGCAAAGACTTAAGCTGTGGATACTATAAATTCTCCCATTACCAACTTTTAAGAAACAAGCCAAAATAAACGTTAATTAGAACGTAATTAGAACGTTTGTTTCGCACTTTATATATCTCTGGGGTTTGGAAAAAATAATTTGCCCAATTTTCTTTGGGTGAGTATGAATTATGTAAGTAATTTTCGAGCACATGCTAATTAAACTACTAATACTGTAAACTTGTATACTAACGACTTTTAAAAAACATATCAAAACTACATTAAACAGAAATGGATATTAATCGGAGTGAATGCAATTCTATAAATCATTTGTGGGGCCGTATAATTCTATTACTAAACAGAAAGCGCCGTTAATTAGAAGAGATAATTTGTTGAATTTATTTTAAAATTATAGTACAGGAAATTCACATGGACTCGAGCATGGGCGCACTCAGTCCTCTCGATGATTTTATTATGTTTAGTGCTCAGTTTTCATGTACTCTATGTAATTAAACATATTTATCAGCCATGTTTTTGAATATAAATACTATATCATGTACTACATATATCGGACGCTCCTTATAACGACAAAAACAATTTAAATATTTTTATAAATAACTTTAAAACTAAATGCAGCTTAAAATACCAGAGGGTCTATTTTTAAATCACTCAATGCGATATTGTGCGTTATAATTTGCATCATTTTCTACGATTCTCATATAAAATGAGCACAGAGGTCGAAAGTAAATAATTTTTAATTTCCATATACGCGTACAATAAATTTAAATATATATATACCGATTAAAAATAATAATAGCAACATTTATTGAAAAATATAAATTAAAAATGAACTATAAATTCAAAACTGCACAATCTCTAAACGACAACTGAAACAACGTAATTTTAATGAAAACGAAACATTAAAAATTATGTGACGAAAGTTATATATATCAAGTAAGGTTAAAGTAGCACAAAACAATTATGCTACATAACTTACTTATTATATTTAATTGGTTTTACTCAAGGC
>QLNU02015359.1:907822-919667 GCA_006491805.2 Dysdera silvatica | reverse complement strand
TTATTTATTTATTTTAATACTTTTCTTTTCTCACAAGGGCGACGATATTTTCATTAACGTAGCTACTAAACCGAATGACAGTAGAATAAAAAAATTAAAGATATTTTTAAGCATTTGGGACCGTAAAGCGTCAATTTTTATTGAAAATATTATATTTCTCACAAATTTCAGAGGAATGGGGGAACTTAACTACATAAATATAAAAAAACAGTAAAAGAACACTCTTAGCTGGATAATTCCATTCAGCGACCAGAAAGAATGTTTTATAAACCTGGCTTTTTTCAACTTTTTGCAAGAAATTATTTATCCAGTTTTTATTAACTTTATCCAGAAATTTTTGTAATTTTTGAGCACTGGAGCACGCCTTGTCTGGAGCACGCGGTGCAGTTTTAAATGTTTCGCGGAGCATAGGTTGAGAACCGCTGGTTTATTCAACTGCCGCACAAGCCGTGTAAGCTAGTGTAAAACTAGAGGCAGTTTCCTGTAAACGTAAGGATGGAAAAGCAACAGATTTAATCTTACAATTAAAAATGCATTTCCAAAGAGAACGGCAGGTGAGTAAAGTCCACCAAACAGATATTGATTAATTTTTTTCCAAGGTAAAAAACTTGAATATTTAACGTCTTGTTGTAAACTTACTTATTATGTTAAACAAATACTTACGTCCGATATCTTAAACCTGTCTTGTGCGCTCAACAATACACAAGTATCTGAATGCAGTATTTAACTGGTCGAAATGTAATATTTCAGCAGCTTCAGAATAAAGCCCTCTTTTACGGTCAACCCTCGTTTACGGACGAAGTTTTCTGTCCGCGAGTTCCCGCTAATGAAGGGTTTCACTTAACTATATTAGGATACAGAATGACGCTTGAATTAAAATTGAATTTTATTCATTAAGCGATTCTTACTAAGAATAATGTTGAATGAATTTGGTTAAACGGTATTGGTTAAATTATGTTTTTACTGTACAGGATTAGCATAAATAAATGACTAGATTTTAAAAATTTATATTCTCAAAACTATTATACATAATATAATCAGCGATACATGAAAATAAATAAAAGCTTTCCAAATTTCTCTCTAACGTCGCTCAATTGATGTCAGCCCTCCCTTAGGGCGAACGTTGTGATTGAAATTAAAAATGGCGACAACGACAGAGAAAAGATTTTGTGTATTAGAGTACGAAAGGTTTTTTTTCCGTTACTTCTGTGCAGCATACATTTCAAATCACATGACCATTCTGCAGCACACATTGCAACCAGCCTGCATTATAAACTACCACTGCCGAAAACACTCCATGAACTTGAAGAACGCATCAATGCGACATTAACAACCGCTGACAGTGAAAAACTGCAAAATGTTTGGAACGAATTTGATTAAAGATTAGATGTTTGTCATGTAACGATAGGTACATCAATCAAATATTTGTAATTGTATCTGGAAAAAATGGGAATGTTTTTCTTTATTCTCATGTACCATTAATTGTATTGCGTGTAGTAGTTTTGAAAATATAAATTTTTAAAATCCGGTCATTCATTTATGCTAACCCTGTATTTATGTGACGAGGAAACCGTTGAGGTTAACGGTTTGTAGCCGTTTGCCACGTTAACCAAATCCAATTAGGAAAAAATATAACTAAAACGGATAAAATGAACGCGTTTACGAAATTTTGGAAACAAATTCTTGTTGTTCATTAAGAAAGATGTAAAGCCATAAAATCTTTTTTAGGTTTTGAGTCCTAAACCTGATTAAAATGGTTGAATTCAGCTTAGAGAGATTATTGATTCTTTCCGAAGAAAATTGCACCGAAAATGCAGTGTGCATTTTTTTGTGCACGAAAAATTTGTGCATTTTTAAATCCAAAGATCTTTTTTCTGTTTTTGTGATAAGGTTTTTAAATATTTACAAAAACGATGGAAGCGCAAATTTTCTTAAAGAAAATACACCAGTACATTTAATAATAAGGGCCTTAAAAAAAGGCACAAATAAAACTTTTTAAAACTTCAACACATTGTTGAAAATTTAAAATTAAATTACACGTTGATAAAGGAAAGACAAGAACTTAAAAAAGGAGCTCCAGATAAAGTTTTTTTAAGAAAAGGAGAGGGGACCCGCTCTATTTTCACTGCAGCAAGGTTTTTCCTTTATTTGGTATTTTTAATTATTTCTAAAATAAAAAGAGATTACGTTACGGCTAAAAGAAACAAAATTTCTGCATATTGAGAAGATATTATGAATAACGAAGATACTAGCAGTAAGAAGTATACTATAGATTTCTATATAAATCACACAATTTAATATATTTAATATTGTTTTTTATCTATTGACGAACTCGCCTTTACATTCATTATTTTTCGCTGAAAAGACGTGCAAACGTTAGCGAAAACGTGTACAATAGACTGGGAGTGTACTATTGCAACAGGGGTGCCCACATGGGGGACCGAGGGGGCTCGAAACCCCCATTAGACATTTAAAAATTTGGCTTTTGCCCGAACAAAAATGCAACAATTTAAAATGCAACTGTAAAACTCTCAAACGTTGTACAGTCACATTTTAAAATAAGATACTGTTTAGCTCATTACTAATTGTCAAGCAGGATCAATTATTTTTGTAGGGTTTTGGCATCTTGTACTTTCACTAAAATTCTCGATGGCTTTGAAAAGGAGATAATACTCAGTTTTCCCATAGAAATACTCGTATGGGCGCCCACACACGTATTGCACTATTAAAAGGTGGCCCAGCTTTCGACAAATTAAATGTTGCCGTTTTGTTTATTACATGTTAAACTATACTATAGCTTTGTTAGT
Source organism: Dysdera silvatica (assembly GCA_006491805.2). NCBI lineage: Eukaryota > Metazoa > Arthropoda > Arachnida > Araneae > Dysderidae > Dysdera > Dysdera silvatica. Next base: position 916,860 of record QLNU02015359.1, on the reverse strand, counting down.
TCTTCCGTGATTAACTTATTAACTGGCTGTATGAAAAGTAAAAGAGAGAGAGAGAGAGATAGTTTAAATCCTGTTTAATTAATTAAGTTTGGAAAGAGAATGAAAAATTGACAACCTGTCAATTTCAGTAGATGTAAAGAACAGGAATGTCTCTTATCTTTAGACCAGCGTTTACAAACTAACTTTTCACCACCCTGTTCAAACGTTGGTTTAGCTGTCGTTCGAAGTTAATGGATTTCTTATCTGCCGCAGAAAACAGAACATTTAATGGCCTTCAACCCTTAGATTTGAATCCAATTAGAACGTTTAATCTCAATATAATATAAACAGATTGTTTTCTTGCTTATCTGTGGCATATATAATTTCTGATAAGCTGCAGAGGTTGCGTTTCAACTTCGTTTTAATGTGAATATAATTTTATTTAACCACAAAGAAATATTGAAAGATACATCATCTGTTTTGAACTAGTATTGTGTGCGTGTAAATTAAATAAATCAAGTTGGAATTAATAATTATGTCGAACTACTGCAACGTGAGTGTGTCTAAAAAAATCTAAATGTTTCAATGAAGATAATATTGGCACTTGAACTCAAACATTTTGGGGCTCTTTTGTTAAACCAATATTTAAATTTCCGAAGTTTTACAATATGCAAATACACAATACATAATAAGCAGAGACTTTGGCAATTTGGGTCCTCTCTTTGTGCCGACCTGTGTTCCGGCCCCGTTTATCCACCCGTAAAGGCGGCACTGCTTATAAAGCCAAAATTATTAACTATTTTATCTATCAATAAAATTGTTTTGAATGTAGCAAGCTGTTGGAAAACTGAGATGCTGTACCTTTTAAAGACCATTCATATATTCATAAGTAGAAATCAATGTGCTATAAGCGTATGGTGTCAACTTATACTCATAAATCTAACCTCTGTAGTGCGGCATCAAATTATCTTGCACTCTTCATATACGATTGGAATGATTGCAAAATGTTATTTATGCGATATTTTATTTTTGTCCTACACCAGTGCCGACAGGCTGAAGATATTGGCGGTTCTGTGTACATCAATGGTAGAATTAGAGCCCCTAGAATTATATGCCGACTCATCAGCTGCCATTTTGTTGTAAACTTTCGGTATAATTTACCTTGGCAGTAAAGGTTTTCCGATTTGGCGCAATGATCGTTATTTTATTATAAAAAATAATAAACAGTCCGCGATTATCCGACGAACGTAAACATTGGCGAAACTTTTAAAACATCGCCGATAAATAAAATTTGCAGCCATAGCTTAGGCATAAAAATGCCTGATTCGCCAGCTCCCTTTTTTTAGGAGCCTTAGGTAAAATTAAGTTTTAAATTAAAACGCCATGAACGTAAAGTGTTTTGTACACATGCATATTTTTTATTTTCATCACCAAGCTTTTTTCAAAATGGAATTTTTATATAATCCCACAAAAATTTTATCTGTAGCAAATCTTCTCATGTGGCGAGGACTTTATTATTTTGAAACGAATAACTAACTGTAGAAGAAGTACAGAAGAAGGACTTCTTCAAGAGAGCACAGATGAGGAGGGAACTGTGGTCAATGTTGGCAGCTAACCTCCGAATCGAGGAAATATGTTTATAATTTTATATTTAAATATTTTATAATAATTTTGCCACAGTTTCTAATATTAATTTTTAATAGTTTTTGGTTATTGATTTTTATTATTAGCTTTAATATTAATTTTAATACTAGTTTTAATATTAATTTTAATATTAATTTTATTAATTTTAATATTAGTTTATTAATTTTATTATTAGTTTTAATATGAATTTTAATATTAATACATTAATTTTATGTTATTTAACCTCTATAAATTTCTGAACGATTGCGTGTATTTTGATTTATAAGTGACAGTGGAAAGATTTAAGGAGATAGATTGTAATGTATTTTAAAATTTTTTATTCTTAATTTTTTTGCGACTAGTACTTTTATTTTATATTACGTTCTTCGAAATGTATATCCAGAATACAAATACAGTAAAATACCTCATTAAGGTACATTCACGGGACAGGAAAATGTGTTAGTGAAAGGGAGGTGCCCGTAAAACAGGGACGTTGTTATGTAAGATAATTTGATGTAGCATTAAGTAGATAAGATTTGTAAGTAAAGACAACCTTGTAAGCTTAATTAAGGTTGAAAATGTTTCTGACGGACTTGGCCGCCTTTCGTCAGGAATACAAAATGAAAAAATAAATATTAGAAAACTGGAGATGTTGTTATTGCATGACTATTGTGTTGCCAGTTGTGGATGAATAATTAATGCCAAATCATAGTCAGTGAACCAAAGCCTACTCGCACTTTCAATCAAATTTGGAAGTGTCTTATTAAATTTTCCCATTAACTATTCTTCCACAACTGGCAACACAATAACAATATATCCAATTCTCTAATATATATTTTTTTCATGTATTCCTGAGGAAAGATGCCCAAGTCGGTCAGATACGTAAGTTGAAATAAAACATTTTCAACCTTACTTTGACTTATAAGGTTGTCTTTACTTACAGAGGGATATATTATGAAGACCGTGTCTTACCAGGGGATTTTTATCCGACTCTAATAACAGGGTGACCATATCTGAGGGGTGTGCGTTAATGGGGGTTTTTTGCACATTTAAATGGACAAAAATTACGGAAACACACACAAAAGAATTGTTTTCTCGTTATTTTACGTTTTATCATACATTTAACTTAATTTTGTTTCCTTTTAAACATTCATGTCTCCAAACGTAAATCATTTATTAAAATTTTATTTTAAAGCATAATTAATTATTTTGCTTTTTTCCTAATGAAAATTCAACTTTGAGCATTTAGATATCTTTAAGAATATATCAAAAAATTTTAAGTAAAATTTAATTGTCCATGAAATGCAATAGGTTGGATTTAAGCATCTTTTTCATTAATGTTAACTGAACAGTCATAGTTTAAGTGCTCTCTTTATGCTTTTCCGCCTTCAGGGCTATATTATTACATAGGTCTGGCTTTACCCTCCTATTGCCAAGGAAATTGTTTGTTTGTTTGTTTGGCTTTTTTATGGCGCAAGAGCATCTGGGCTATACTGCGCCAAACATGGTAAAATCAAAGACTGTAGTAAAAGCCAGTACTTTTTAAAAATTTAAAAACGTGCGTATGGTCAGCATGGTCATTTAAAATGTCAGAGCCAAGGAAATTAAATACAGTCAATCCTAATAACAAAGTTTATATACAAAAGATTTTATGAGATAACAAAAGCAGTAGCTGTTCGTTTATAAGGGCAGCAGAATTGTAGCAACCTTCGTAATTTACTTAAAAATGTATAATTTTTGATTACCCCTTTATCCGTTTTTCATATAAAGTCTACACTAATAAATATGCATTTTTGAGGCCCCCAACAGAAGTGAGGAACCTGATTGTTACCCCCGAAAACAAGTCGAAAATCGTTTTTGCAGCTACAAGATTTGCAACGCAAACTTTCAAAATTTTGAAAGGAAAGCTTCTATGCCCATCATAGAGCTGGTGCTGGAGAGCGAGATAATTGTTTAGCATCTGTTTGGTAAGGAATTAAATGGTGTGAGTGTTTTATATTTGCAGATTGTTTTTGCAATTATTTCTGATATGTGTGATGGTCCGCACAGCTGCGGACATCTTAATAGATAAGAATCGTACAAACTGCAGTCGTTAAAGTTGCATCTGTTTCAACACATTTGTTTATGCTAAACGACATATCTTTTATAACGACCCTCTGTCGATGTCAGATGGGTCGTTACTTGGATCGTTCTTTGGAAGATATCTCAGTCAACAGTTGGTTTCACACCTAAGGTTATCAATAAGAAATTAAATTTATTTATATAAATCTTTTTATATAATTTAATCTTTTATATCATTTATTATAAAACGAAATGTGCCTCTTTTGCGGAGATCACCTATCATATAGTTATTGTGTACTATCCTTGTTAATTGCAACTACAGGGCAAAAAATGACCTTAGTCTAGTACAGATGACAACAGCCGGTCATCCATATGGAAGATTAGGGAGAACTTATCCTGAAGGTTGGCGTTTCCTCTTCTTGGAATAGGGGAGCTTAAATAAGGTCTTTTTCCCGCCATTTCGACGATTGGCTTTTACTCCCCACGTTATAACTTGGTTTAGCCAATCAGAAGCTTAGCAAAAAATTAGAGAGGGAGAGAATTTGAAGATTTTTGATCATTCGGTTTTGAGCTAGAGGACGATTGAGATTTGTTTTGTTAATATAGAGATCCAATTAGAATTAAAAATGTAGAGGCAAAAGTTTCAAGGGAAGGCCCTAGGGGGCCCACTACGGGCCGTTTTTGGTGAGATGTGTTCTGAATAGGTTCCATGTATGAGAAAAATAATAAAAATGCATTACGTTCCTTCTATACGTTTACGTGACAGAAAGGTGATCAAGAAAGATGCTCCAAACGCCCATGTAAGTCATTTTGAGTTATTATCCTCAGAGACAAAAGCTTGAGTTAGGGATTACGCCTTTATATAACTGATTATTAATTACATAAGTTGCAGTTTATTGATGTCGCAGATATAAGAGTAATAAAAATTGTATAGTGGTTTAATATGTAAAGTAGGAAATTACTGCATTTTAAATGAAGTAGGCATATCATTTTTGTTGTAGGTGTATCCACGTATCTGGTCGGTGATTTGGTTCTTTAGGTGCGATACCATAGTTGGGCACAAGTTGATGTGTGGCCGAATTAAATATCGCATAGTGTAACTGTGAATACATTGCGAATTAACAATACCCAGTTCGTGGCTCCTTCCTAAATTAAATCCCCACATCTTAAATTCGAATAAGATTGGAATTTATAAATATAGTGACCGTATAAAATATTTATTAAAGCTATTTACATTAAATACACTTACAACAAAAATAATATGACTCCTTCATTTAAAGTACAGTAATTTCTTACTTTACATATTAAACCACTAAACAATTTTTATTATTCTTATATCAGGGGCTTATCAATAAACTGCAACTTATGTAATTGATTACAAGGTTATTTAAGACTCCAATCTCTAACTTTAAGCCTGTCTCTGAGAATAGTTGTAAACGTAATAGGACTAACATAGGCGTCTGGAGCATCTTTCTCGAACATCTTTCTGTCACGTAAACGTGTAGAAGGAACGTAATACATTTTTATTATTTTTTTCATACATGGAACCTATTCAGAACACATCTCTCCAAAAACGGCCTGTAGTGGGCCCCATAGGGCCTTCCCTTGACACTTTTACCTCTACATTTTTAATTCGAACTGAATCTCTATATTAACAAAACAAGTCTCAATCGTCCTCTAGCTCAAAATCGAATGACCAAAAATCTTCATATTCTCTCCCTCTCTAATTTTTTGCTAAGCTTCTGATTGGCTAAACCAAGGTAGTACGTAGGAACTAAAAGCCAATCAACGAAATGGCGGGAAAAAGGCCTTATTTTGCTCCCCTGTTCCAAGAAGAAGAAACGCCAACCTTCAAGATGGGTTCTCTCTAATCTTCCATATGGATGACCGGCTGCGTCATCCGTACTAGACTAAGGGCATCTTTTGCCCTGTAGGTGCACTTAACAAGGATAATACATAATAACTATAAGATAAACGATCTCCGCAAAAGAGAAACATTTCGTTTCCTATTGATAACCTTAGAGGTGAAACCAACTGTTGACTGAGCTATCTTCCAAAGAACAATCCAAGTAACGACCCATCTGACATCGACAGAGGGTCGTTATAAAAGATATGTCGTTTAGCATAAACAAATGGGTTGAAACAGATGCAACTTTAACGACTGCAGTTTGTACGATTCCTATCTATTAAGATGTCCGAAGCTATGCTTAGCCGGCGGACCTTCACATATGAAAGAAATGACATTAAATTATTACTTTATCCACATATTATCGTAAAGTTTTTAAAATTTCTGGGGGACACCATCACATGTCGCATAAAGTTATACATTACGATATATACATATAAACCTGCGATTTATTTCAAATTATTGGGTGACTCCTGCTCATATAACTCTATGCTCATGACGTCATCCCAGTGGTTCTCAAACTTGAGCGCGAGATGAAATTCCAGGGATGCAAAAAAAGTGGCTTGTACACTTAAATGACGAGTGATTACTCAGTTTACTGTTTGTAATTGTTTTGAATAAATTAGCAAATGATTGCTCAATTTATATTTGCATGTTATGTTCGTCCACTATGACGTTGGATAATGCACTCCGGAAGGTGGCGTTCACCGGTATAGCGTCTAACACGGATGCGGCCATCACTGTACCCCAAATTAAAGCGGGATTCATCAGAAAACACCACTTGTTGCCAATCAGCACGCCAGTCTCTATGTCCATGAGCCCATTGTAGCCGCAGGCACCGATGGTTTTGCGTCAGGAGGATCCTGTATAAAGGAACTCTTGCACGCAGTCCACGGTGCAGTAGACGCCGACGAATTGATGAAGCACACAATGATACACCTGTAGCAGTGCACCAACGTTCTGCCAACTGTCCAGATGAAGCAAAACGGTCCGTCACCGCCATGCGGACCAGGTGTCTATCATCCCGTGCTGACGTCACCTTTCGGCGTCCACTCCCGGATTTCCGAGTTGTCTGGTTCTCTTGAACCCACTGCTTCCACACTCGCATCACTGTGCTGCTGTTACGCCCCATACGAGCTGCTATTGCACGATAAGAAAACCCTCCTTCACGAAGGCCGATCATTCGTCCCCGTTCAAACTCCGTAACTTGCTGAAATGTCGCCCTCTTTCGTCGTAGAGGCATAGTGACGTCTCATGTAACGTTTACCACTAGCAGATAGCCATACACGCCCCGCTACAGCCCTCTATTTATACGGATCCATCAGCAGTTCAGAGGGCGCTGCTCAGCCCACGCATGCGTGATGACTCTGAAATTCTAATCATTTGAATAGCATACCCTAATTTGCATTTCCTGAAAGTTTCAGCTTAATCACATGCTTCCTTCATGGTATTGCAATTTTTACAAACATGAGTTTATTACGGGGCGATAAGAGTGGACTCCGCTAACCTTTTCCACTATTTGTTCGTTTATCTATGGAAATCCATAAAGAAGAAAAGAAATCTATTCAGCCCATAAGTCATTACCGGTGATACACTCGTGTTGATGTCATTTTAATGACACAATTGTTTATTTTTGAGTGTAAGAGAATATTAACATGATTAGGTTAAAAATAGAGGAAAGCAAAAAGCAATAGCTTGCTACGAGGCCCTTTTCCAATTAGGTAATGCATTTCATAAATCATAGTTTCCAGTTCTGTTGCCACGATTTAACATTCTTTTACAGATTTAAGGGCTTGGAAAAAAGTAATGTTATTTTCATTAGACTACAATAACATCGAATTTTTACGTGGGTGTATGGCCTCATTTGAGAAACTGGGTAGAGTGAAGCATTGAGTTAACGTATGCACTTCATTAAGATATAAATGTCGTAAGAGAGTTTGGCTGCCAAGGATTTCTAATTAATTAATTTGTTTATTTTTTTTTTGTCCCCATGCTGTTAAAAAGGTAGTGCTATTCATTATTCGAATTCAAACAATGTTCCAAGGGTGGCATGTTTTTCTTGGATGGCCATTTGCACAAAAGTCTGAGAGCAATCGCAGATGCCATTTCCATTTTAGAACGTCGATCTTAAGCCAGTTGTTAGGTTAGCATATCTTACGCTGAAAAAATAAAAACCGAGAATGTAAATAACAAACAACTTAGTTCTAAGTTTTAGTTATTTATGGTAGAAAAAAATTCAAGTAACTCTCAAGATTTAAACCTTCTTTAATTATCTGTGAGTAACGAGTTTCAAAATCCAGCTGCTAGCTGATAAGAGTCCTTGCAACGTCAATGACAATATCAGAGCGAAAACGATGTTTTTCTACGCTGAAGAGAATAAATACCTTTATAAGAAGCACCATGTTAGAGGATCGGCTATAAAAGCTAGCTATCCTGAGCAGTGGCGTAGCTAGAAATTTCGCCACCCGGGACGAGTGACTGTCATTGCCGTAATTGTTGTGCCTGTCATTGTTTTTTAAAGGCTAATTGCCGCCCTCCGAATTGTGGCGCCCTGGGAGTCCGCCCCTCTTGTCCCCCCCCCCCCACCAGCTATGCTACTGATTCTGAGTACAGAGAAAAGTCTAACGAAGAGAGATACAAAATATTTCAATAGAAAAGTTACTGTTCGAAGAAGGTATTTTATTAACAAGTAAATAGAACATTTAATCTGTATGAATTTATTTTCTATTTTTATATATATGTTGTATTAAAAGTAGTTCAGTTTAAAATACGAATTATTTCCAGTAGCTGCGCCGACTTCATGGGTTCGAGACACTTTTTGAACCCTCAATAATTTTGTTGTGGGTTCCTCGAACCCATAATATTTTTGCTCGTGGGGAAAATACGCATACAGAAATAGAAGCACAAAGTTTTTGGTCATCAATTCTTCAATGTTTTCATTTTTTATACCCTGTTCCCTGGATGTTTTATAAAATAAAAATCTTTGTTGTGCCTGTTTTCACAGAAAATACAAAAGTCTAGTCCAGGGACCGCCTGGGTCGTCTCAAAGGGCGCATACCTTGGATTTTCGGAGGGGGCGCGACTCCTTGTCCATTCGAAGGAGCAAATACTATCGCGCATGACAGCGCATCGGCCCGGGGGCCGGTTTTCCGGCGGCCAGTCCGCCCCTGGTCTGGTCTCTAGTAGGTATGAGACGGGTTGAACCATAGCCCTGGACTGGGCGGGAGATTTGAATTTCCATAACACTTTTAGCATTAGGACCGATTTAAGCAATCTGATTGGCTGAGCAGGTGATGTTTTGTCGGGTTTCAAGATCGAAATAATTCCAGTTAAAAAGAATTGGCGTTATTTTTTTTGGCGAAATTAGGATTGTATGTGAGCCAAAAGAACCCTTTATAATTATAAAAGACCGTGATACCGTTGTCAAAACCTGCTGCTTTCTGCAGATGCTCCAATATAAGAAATATAA
>QLNU02015359.1:887606-907722 GCA_006491805.2 Dysdera silvatica | reverse complement strand
AAAAGAACCATTAATAACTGCAAAAGAACTTGATGTCATTGTCAAAGCCTGAAGCTTCCTGCAGATGCTCCAATATAAGAAATGTAATTGAGCAAACGTCTTTAAAAGTAATGTATTTTCTAACTATTCAAATCATTTAATGAGTTATTAAATAATGGATTCATATAGACTTAACTTGGATGCAGGGCAAACAGGGTTGGCAAATACCGCCCCCCACCCCCACAAAAAACAAAAACAAAAAAACTTAACATTTTTTAAAAATTTTATGAAAATAAATGAGTTGGGAATTCAGCAGTGTCTGTATGTTGTATATAATAATGTTGCGCCCACAAAAGCAAAACGTGGGTAAAAATAATCATCTAGGAATTTTTTTTTCTATAATTAACTAAAATTTGTTTCATTTTAACATTTTAGGTGTATTATTGTACCAGATACGATAATGAAATTTAAATTTTGCACTTAAATCCCTTGAAAAGTACGCCGGTCATTCGATTTAAAATTTTCGGAACCCACAATAATTTTCAAGTCGACGCCTATGATTTCCAGCATTCCGACACTTCCAACTCACGAGTCGCCACTGTATAATAGTTAAAGATTTATATTTCTATTTTTGCCAACAGATGGCAGCATATGCGTCCTTGGATCATTTCGCGAACATGTTTGTAAGCTTTGCAAACTTTCTAACGGAACTTGTGAGTTTTCTTAGTCACTGTACACCTTCTGGACAAATTCATATTCTTCTCAATAAGAAAGTATCAGTGCAATTACGTGGTCTAATGGAAATAGTTTTTTCCCTTTGAAACTGCAGCGTCTTCGGAATACGGTAACTCGCCTTTATGTATTGAAGCACACTGTAAAGTTTGGACTGTAATTAGGTAATTGATATTATACCAGGCAAGCCCGGTGGCGTAGGCAGAAAGTTCATAAGGGAGGTTATAGGCTTAATGGGAGGGGTTACAGAGCTACAACTCATATATTCCTATATTAAATATACAAAATTTCATTGCGATGGTGGGTTACGCAGATCAGCAAGGACCTAGCCCCAGTTACTCCATCGAGTTATTAATATATATATACATAAGTGTACGCAGAAAGTTCGTTAGGGGGTTTATATGCTCAATATGGGAGGTTACAGAGCTACAACTCACATATTCCTATGTTAAATATACAAATTTTCCTTGCAATGGGATCAACACCCCCTGCGTACGCCAGTGTATATATATATATATATAACAATCCCATGGTGCCTTGTGTCCCATATGTATTTTGCATATGTTTCTTTGTTTCTTTTTAAAATAAGATCACCATCTTCGTTTACATTTTTGCATAGGGTATCACGATAATTACAGAACTCCTCATGCATATCATCAACACATACATGTTCTCTAATTTAAAGACTTCGGTTGCTTTTTCAAAATCTTTAAATTCAATTTCCTTCTGTAAAGCAAATGGTTCTAGGGGTGCATATCGATTATTTTCTGTAACATCGAATCTCTTACGCAAATACTCTTACGCAAATACTGTAAAAGTGATAAAATCTGTGGATACCTTTTTTTTTTTTCGTCGATAAAGGAAGTCCATGCATAAGTTCTTTTGCCTTTATTCCATAAAAGTTGTCTTTAATTCTTTGTTGAATTTTTTTATTGAGAAGCTTTAAGTGTTTTCAAGATTCTAAAATACCCAAATCACATCTTTTCAGCATTTTTGTTCGTATATCCGACTGACTCCCAACATTGCTTATAAAATCAAAATAGATTTCAGGTAAAATAGCTTGCGGAGGATCATCATTCATAAATATTGTTGACCGCAATTTTGGGCAGTCATCAGTGCTTTGGAAATAACTTTTAATTGCATCCCAGTTTTGCAACAGTCGAGTTATGGTTGGAGTTATGGAAAGCCATCTGGTGAGGACATGTCTTAGAATCTCAGCCCATTCTAAATTTACAATTTCAAAAAATCATTTCAGTTCTTCCCTTCTTTTAGCTGAGACTGCGAAATGATTGTAAATTTTGAGGACTATGTTCCCCACACCAATATGTAATTTATTAATGACAAATTTCATTGTATTGTGAATGATGTGATTAGAGCAATTAGCCTTCAACATGTTTTCATTTTCACTTAGTAGCAAATGGAAAACTGAATGTTTCTTCCCGAAATTTACTTTTATCATTATTTGTTGAGTATGAAGATATTTGATTTATACTCAATTTGTGATTTTCAAAGCTCTGCAACACCAAATCAGTTATTGCTGCAGCAGTTCCATTTGCATTTTCAATAAAGTCCAAAAAGTTTATTTTGTGTTCCCGTTTGGGAATCAAAATAACGAACGTAGGTAAGGAATATTTTTCGATGACCCTTATTTGATGTATCTGTTGCCAAAGAGAAAAATCTTGCCGTTTGCTCAGGGCCTTTTAGAATATCTAAAAAATCGCTAACACTTCTGGGAGCAAGAGCATGCGTCACAAGCAGGAGTTTGATTGATTGATTGATTGTTTGGCTTTTTTATGGCGCAAGAGCATCTGGGCTATACTGCGCCAAACACGGTAATACACAAGCAGGAGTGTAGTCGAGGCCTAGCGGCGCTAGGGCAAAGTTTTAGGAAATCATACATTTTAAAAACAAAATTCTATTCAAGCTGTAAATAAACTATATGTGGATTCTACAATTTTATTAAGAAAATTGCTTTAGAGCAATGACCCTAAAATTTTGAATAAATCAACTAAGAATCGTGGGAATTTAAACGAAACTATAGTTTGGAACACGTATCACAAACTGTGTTCCGCAAATAGAAAAAGCCACAGTGCGTTGTTTAATACAACGAAGGCGACAAAGGACGAAAAGGCAGTCTTTCGGCTATCTTTTTCAATTGTTTTCTTTATTTTAGCTGCTTTTTTCTTAGCAGCTTCAGCGGCCATTCCTAGTTTACTTCGGCTTGGATACATGCGTTTGTGTCATATTATTATTATTTTATGCTTATATGCTCCGAAACTATATGCTGTAGGCAGTGTCGGATCCAGAGGGGCATTTGGGGGTCTTGCAATGCCGGCTCAACAACCCATACATAATGATAATTTTTGTTCCTAAGGGGGTTCCCTGACTCCCTCGTGAATCCACCCCTGATTTAGAAGAGCGCTAGGCTACTTATTTATTTAGGACTGCACCACTGTTCATAAGGTTTTCTACTTTAGTGCGACCATATGAAAGTTTTGTGGCAATCACTGAATCAGTGAAAATATGCGACACAAGTTTATTTCCGCAGCCTAGCCTAGAGTAAATTATGTTTTACTGCATGATACACCAAACCAAGTTCACATGCGACAATTTTATCATTTTCACTGCAGTTGTTAAAGTTAATGAAAATTTATTTGCGTTTTAAAAATTCGATTTTTCCTTTCGTATGTGTCCTTCATAGAGTGGATGTTGTTTTACGTCGCTTTGCCCACCGTAAGAAATATTAAAATATTTTTTACATAATACACAAAACGCTCGATGTTTATCTGGTGCCGATTTAACCCGTGGAAAAGTCCCCTCCAACTTTTTAAGATAAACCTGATGATGATGGCAGGATTTTAATTTCTTCTTCTTTGGCGTAATCTTCATTGGGTCATCATCGCTTTCACGCATTTTATAAATTATATTTTACTTGGTTTTCTGAGAAACTAAACGAGATTACTGGTGACTGCCGGCCGCGTTGCTCGTTTGTTTTATCATGCCAGTGTTGCCAACATGTATATGTGTAAATGCTGCCAACAATTTCCCAGGGCCCTTCTGGCCTAGCGAATTCGTTTCTAGGAAATCGTTCGTAAGAGTTTTATGAAAAAAAACATACACTTTTGTAAAAAAATACGCATTTATGAAATTTTTTTTGGGTGAACGGTGAACTTACAAAAAATAAACAAACGGATAATCATTCACTCCGAGCATAAAATAAACGGAGAAGCAAAACTTGGCTAAAAAAAACCGGAAAAATGCGTGAAAAAAAAGGAGCATATGGCAACACTATACCAAACATAGACAAATAATTATACCGTCATTACACTAACATTTACTCCAAAAATGTACACTATAGACAGAAGCAATTTTCTACCAAATGAAATCGTATACAACATCGACAAAATGGAAAATAACGAGGCGAGACAACTTTCTTGTACAAAACGTTTGTGAATAAGGCATTAATGAATTAATATTTATCACACTTTCTTCAGTATATACAATTTTTAACTATAATGTGTTTGGAAAGGTGGAAATTTTTATGCAGTTTATAAAACCTACAAATGATTACGATTTGAGTTAAAAATCGATCTCGAAGACTTGGACATTAAATGCTGAAATTATTTTCTTTTTCTTCCCTTTCTTTCGATATCGCATACGTTCATCGAAACTAACCTTTGATCAAAATATCCGCAAGAAAGGATTGCGAAGATCGGTCGGCAAAAGAAAGTGACAACACAAGCGAGCACAAAAATGTATTGTACCTGTTCTAGTTCCCTCCGGAGGGCATCATCAATTCGGCGGCGGGCTGGAAATTGACGCGAGTGTCAAGATCAGCCCACCGCGTTTTTTTGCTTATTTTCTTACTTTTGGCCGCGTGGGCCGCCTCTGTGATTGAGAAAAGACCGCCAAGTGCTAACCCGAAATTTTCACCCTTGCACCATTAATTAAAAGACAGTTCAATTTATCTTTGTACTCGGGGGTTCGAATCTGGCTGCAATTGATGAAGTGAACTGTTGTCTCTTGAGCATGTTGATAAATTACCTTTATCGGTCTCCGTTCTTTGTCAGCGCATGTCGGTTGCAGTCTTATCCTCAGATCTATTTCCGCAATAGGAAACCGATACTTTTAATAGCTATAGGCAATAATAGTTAACGAATTTACGTCGGGAAAGTAAACAACCATTATCATCATTGTCTACTTGGTATTATGTCGCATTCAACGTCTATATGAAGGGGTTGGAGAGTAACCGGGTTATGTGTCTTTTGTAGGCCTGCAAAAGGGTTGCTGGTATCTAACTGGAAGGAGACCCACACGCTGAACGTATGTGACGATGTGTGGAACCGGCCAGGCCAGTAACCTAGTGTCCTACCCCGCCTTCAAGTGGTGCAGGCTGAGCTTTCTATTTATGTGGCAAATTAATATTTGCTGCACGGATAGAAAGGCGGAAGGGGAGGGCTAATTCACCAACCCGTCTAGCCAGCGTGGTGAAATTATGGCTAATTCCTCCATTATGTTGACACACCAGAAACCATGGCCCCTAGTCTCCAGGTGCTGGAGTGCTCCTGATCAAGGCAGCGGTCAGTGTGGCATGAAAGCAGGGGGTGCTAAGAATCACTGGAATGGCCCAGGCTGCCGTTTGTTATTGACCTTGGCTACGTTTAATGGACGATCCCTTGCTTCTGAAGCAAAACTTCAGGAATTGGAAGAAGAACTTGACAAGATCAAATGGGACATTGTAGGACTCAGTGAAGTTAGAAGAAAAGGTGAAGAGTTGGTGGAACTTAAAAGTGGACATTTGTTTTACTATAGAGGAACGGAAACCGGTCTGCGCAGAATATTCGACCAAATTTGTTGGTGATCGTGTATTTCTGTGATTCTTTTCCTATCAGCTAAATATCCTATTTCATCCTTTTTCGAAAAATTTGGTAAGCAGACTTTTTTATTGAGCCATTTAAACTTGTTTACAGAGTGTAAGTGTTCCGCGCCGTAAATTAATTTAATTATTCTGTTTCAATTTCAGATTTTAGAAATAAATTTAATTAAACTTTTTGGCAACATGACCTCGAAAATATGAAAAAACGAAAATGCGAACAAAGAAATAGAATCTTTGAAGAAGACTGCGTAGAAAATTTTGTTTTTATTGACAATAATGGAAAGTCGTTGTGTCTGCTTTGTAAAGTTACAATTGCAAACTAAAAAGTAAGCAATTTATGTCGACATTACGAAGTAAGTCATCCCTCTTTTCAACTAAATATCCACTCAATTCAAAATGGCGAACAGAGACATTTAAGTCCTTGCAATTTGCTCTTCGTTTAGTTGCGAAGATGACAAAGCAAACGAAGCTAGTTTTATGATAGCTTGGAATATTGCTCGTACCAAACGTCAATATGAAAAACGAGAAATTATTGAAAGAAACTTGGAAGAAATGGTTAAAGTATCGGATTCAGATATACAAAACTGCATAAATTGATCGCACAGGTTCCTATGTGACGCTATACAACTGAATGTTGCATTGGTGCAATTAGTAAAAATGTTGAAAATAGTTTGATGTGTGATTTGAAAAATTATATAGAATTTAGATTAGCTCTCAACAAGTCTACAGATATTCAGAATGCTGCACAATTGGCCTTTTTTTTTTTTTGTCTGCTATGTATCTGCAGGCATAAATGTGAAGGAAGAAATGTTAAAAGCTAGTGGCTCTCATCAAAGTAACTCGCGATATCTATGACAGAAATGCGCTTACTGAAGTAATAAACAGGTTTGATAACCTTGTAAGTGTTTGGACTGAAAGAGCTCCTGCAATGATAGGGAAAAACAAAGGTTTCATTGGTCTTCTAAACACCAACAATTCTAATATTCCAAGTTTCATACCGGAGTTCGGTCCCAGCTCTGGTGGCGTGCGGATGTCTGTTCTCTGCTGTCCGGGCTGGCGGGTGTTGGTTCCGGCTCGCTTAAGACGGAGTGATTGGGATATTCACTTTGGCCGCCGGGTGGCGGTGGATGGATGCCTGCTTCTGCTATTCTGGGACCGGACTCCGCCCTCCCTCGTAATTCGGACTTCGTCGCTGGGGTCGTGCTTGGCCTTCTGTCCATGACGGGCGTTCGTCATTGTCTTCGTCCGCTGCGATCGCTTGGGGGCCAGCTTTCGCAAACAGTGGATGATAATTTGGTATGTAATGCCTGTCCGGACTATGCTGGTCTCGCGCGCCCTGGTTGCGGGGAATGTTTTACGCCTGTTCGCTGCC
This sequence comes from Dysdera silvatica, assembly GCA_006491805.2. Taxonomy (NCBI): domain Eukaryota; kingdom Metazoa; phylum Arthropoda; class Arachnida; order Araneae; family Dysderidae; genus Dysdera; species Dysdera silvatica. The sequence continues at coordinate 900,763 of QLNU02015359.1, read as the reverse complement.
GCTCGCGGCACCTCACCCACTCAACGGTGTCCGGTGGTCTCCTGTAGGAGTACCGGCCGGCCCGGGGTGTTCTTCCGCGCCATCCATCTATTTCGGCCGCTCTTCGGGGCGGACTGATCGTGGATGGCCTCCGGTCGACGTTGAATGACGACAATCATGTGAGCTGTGCGTCTCTGTACGCCTGTTTCGATCGACAATCCCCTGCAATGCCCCCTCCCCCCCAGTGTCCCTTCTCGGTCCACTGGTCGTCATATCATATGACAAAAGCCTGTCTGGGAATACAGCGCTGCCCCCTTCGGCGGCCACCTTTCCCAATAATCTCCTTGCACAAACCACCACCACCACGAAGTTTCATACCTCTTCGCTGCATAATTCACCATAAGCATCTCATAGTGAAGTACTTTAAATACGAAAATATTTGAAACATGCATTATTTTGCAGATTGTGAATTCAATTAGAACGCAAGCCAAAACGCATCAATTTGAGAACTTTTTAGAAGAGTTGTAAGTGAATGACGAAACAGATGAAACGCCCAGTGATTTATCCCCATTGTGTGTTGTAAGATGGCTGTCAAATTTAAAATATTTTGAGCAGGTTTGTGAAACTATTAAACCCTATTATGATATTTAAAAAGGAAAAAAGAAAACAGAATTAAAAAGCAAAATCTGGTTTTCTGATTTGATGCTTCTTACAGACATGTAGAACATTTCCAAACACTTGATTTGGCTTTACAAAGAAAGGAAAAAGTATAATTGAGTTGTCAAAAACTGTATTCAGTTTTGACGCTAAACTTCGTTTTTTTCGTACGATTTTAAGAACAAAGTATTTAATCATTTTCCACTAGTGAAAGCAAATATAATTAATATTAAAGAAGAAAAGTTAAACGAATACAAAGAAAAATTGGAACCAATTGCAAGCAGATTTCAAACACAGGTTTGGCGATTTAAAAATTTTTGAATCTACATTTGCATATTTTATGTACCCATTTATTTGTGATGTTATTGAAAAGGAATTTCAAATTTCTGGAATAATATTTGTTGAAAAAGCAGCTGGGGAATGGGAGTTATTAGATATAAAAGAGGATCAGGCATTGCAAATGCAGCACAAATCTACTTCTATAATTGAATTTCGGAAATTCGTGCTAGAATTAAAATACTCGCACTTAAGAAAGCTGCTTGCTGTTTAATTTAAATTTTTGGTATAACACATTTCTCTGAATCTTTGTACTTCACAATGAAGTTTGTGAAATAAAAATATCATTCACAGTTGACTAATCATCATCTCATATAATTTCTGTGGACGGCTTTAACAAATTTTAAGCCGAATTTCAAAGATTTGACCAAAGGTCTTCGTTAAATACCGTACTTTTTAATAATACATTGTTATTGTACTTCATTTTTATTATTAAAATTTTGAAATAATTACTTTGTATTTTCTTTCTCTTAATTATATTTTCTTACATGTATATTTTATACAGCACTTAAGACTTTGGTACAATATGTAACCATATTAATTAAATTTGTGTATTTAATACTATGTAACTATGGCATGGCTCTTTATAATATATGAAAACCCGGAATTCAGCTCTCACTGACCTCATGCGTACCCACCCCTGTACTACATTGTGAAAATAAAATTATTTCTCAATTTATTGTACTATTGAGTAAGAAGATATTATACAAAATATTTAATTTGAAATGGCTTTATAAAAGAATTAAAAATGAGAGAAAAAAGTAATAAAATTTATTTCGGTAACAGGGAAATTTCTGTGGTTTCCAAAACATTAATGGAAATGTGGATTATGTATTGTATTATATTTTTATTATACATTATGTATGGCGTTTTATACCTTAAGGATCCATTTACTTGTATGATAGCAAAAAACTATCTTTAGTCATGGTATCCTTAGCTGATTATGAAATGTGTTTAAAAATTTGAGTGAAAAATGAATATTTGTAAATTATAAAATTAAATTACTGTTACAATATCATATTATTATTATATCGAATTTTTAAGGAATACAGTATTTGTAATAAGCTGAAACTGAAATAAATAAAATTAAATAAATTATCATGTTTAATCCGTTCAATTTGCATCTATCAAAATTTCGGAGATATATAGGAATACAAAGGAACAATAATAATTCATTTAACTTATTCGTCAAGTAAAACTTTTCTGTAATATTTTTTGTCTAATATATCGATTATTGCTCAACATGAAAAAGAAAGAAAATGTAATTATACATATAATATATGTATTGATATATAACAGGAGGTTTTTGATTAGATCGAACACGTATTTGGTTAATATCTACTCAGTGGGACCAATTGCGAATGGAAGCAGAATAGTTAAGCATTTGTTTGCCATCAAGCGCATCGAAGTTAACAAAGGTCCACGGAGTACCATTTAATTGCTTCCTAAAATCTCTCTGCCCAGTTTTCTAATTCAAATTAATGGAATTGGCGCGCTCTATTCCACTGGATTTAAATGACGGGAAAAGTGGAATTTTTAACTGCAGCGGAGTTGCTGTTATCAAAACAAAGCGCACAGACCACAAGCAGGCCGAAAGAGTTCTCAAGCATTCTGTTGGCATCTCGCGCTACAAAGGAGGGGTAATCTCTGGAACAAAGACTTGGAAATGAAGGATGCGGCAAGCGTAACAAAAGAGTTGCGCCCGACATACAAAATACGACTGTCCCGGAGCAACCCCTCTCTCTCTCCAACTCATTTCCAGGCCGTCCGTAAAACAATTCTAAACTGTTTTCCCAGTCCGGGAAATTGCTTTAATTGCGGACATAAAACTGCCGTTTTCTTTTGCTTAACATTTAAAGGACTCCAGAACATTAATTGAAATGAATTAATTTAATTTCTTGTTTCTATTAATTTTAATTTCTAGTGCAAAATTAAAAAAGAGTACTGCTCTTGGGTACGATGTCAACATCAAAATAATGCGTATTAAATAGTAGATGTCCTTCAATGAGGGCTTACTTAAATAGGAAATGAATTAATTCTTCAAGTTTCAAACTCACAGTATTTGGAAGCTTGGTAATACTTGGTCTTTACTTGGAAATATTTCGGGTCAAAAGAGATAATAAAGCGGAATATTTTTGCAATTTACTGTAAATTTTACGAACATTTCTACAAATCTTTCCAAATTCCGAATCTTTTTTAAAAAACATGAAGCTCAAATAGCGATCAATTCATAGATTTTTGTGAATCATAATTTTAATGATTGTAGAGTGAAAGTTTTTGTAATTTTCTCGAGCGGTTTCAGAAAATTAAGGAAAATTCTGGGATTGAATTTGTTTAGCTACTATTAATAATGTGAAGCGACAAAAATTTCTTCTTACTAAAAGTAGATTTGTTTTTACTAAAAGTAGATTTGTTCTTACTAAAAGTAGATTTGTTCTTACTAAAAGTAGATTTGTTCTTTCTGAAAACTATTCGCGTTATCCTAAAAGAATGAGATTTTGTATTAAGCTACTCATTTCAAAGGGGATTCAGGAAACTATTCGTATCAAAAGTACTTCGCGTTAAGCGGGTACACATTAACTAGATTTTACTGTACATTTATATATATATATATATATATAGTAATTTAATTTGTTGGGAAGGAGAAAAACAAACAAATTGATATATTTTATTACGTTATAGGATCCGCGCAAATTACAACTGGATTTCTCAAAAATTAAATACAGTATATAGAAATCCGTAAATTACATACAAACATAAGAAATAACAGTAATCATTCTCAAAAATGCACTTACTTAATATATATTCTACACTTTTGATTTCCTGTTGCGCGATATGTGGTGTTCAAGTTGTAACGTATAAATGTTTCCTCTTATTGTGTGTCCATATAAATCTTAATGAAAGGTAGTGATTGTAGCTCAGTTGGTATATATATATATATATATATCATCATCATCATATTCAACCATTATCTATCCACTGCTGGATGAAGGTCTCTCCAAATGCTTTCCACACAAGTCTATCCTGGGCCATTCGTTTCCACGTCACCCCAACCTCTTTTCTTATTTCATCCACCCATCTAGTTTGAGGACGTTTTCTAGGTCTTCGGTGGTCTCTTGGAATCCAGTTCAGAATTTCTGTTGTCCATCGTTGATCAGTTCTTCTTGCAATATGCCCAGCCCATCGCCATTTCAGTCCTTTTACTTTAACAATGATGTCCTCTACTCTAGTTTGCTCTCTCACCCAAGTGTTTCTTTTTCGATCTCTCCTAGTTATTCCAAGCATGCACCTCTCCATGCTCCTTTGCGTTGTCTGTAACTTTCGTATTGCTCCAACTGTTAGACTCCATGTCTCTGATCCATAAGAGAGGACTGGCAATACACACTGGTTGAAGACTTTTCTTTTTAGACACAAAGGCAATTTCCCCTTCAGGATAAAACTGTTTCTTCCAAATGCACTCCAGCCAAGTTTAATACGTCTGTTGAGTTCTTTCATAATGTTGCCATCCATTGAAATCAGCTGGCCAAGGTAAATATATGAATCAGCAATTTCTAGCTCAATGTTGTCAACTTGTATTTTTGTTTCCTCTACAAAATTATTGAACATGATCTTAGTTTTTTGTAGGTTCATCTTGAGTCCAACTTCTTCACTTCTAGTTGAGAGCTCTTGTACCATGTCTTGGAGTTCTAATGGGTTCGTTGAAAAAATAACAATGTCATCAGCAAACCGCAAATGATTTAAATATTCACCATTTATTTTTATTCCCTTGTTATTCCAATTTATCTGCTGAAAAATCATCTGTAAAGCTGAAGTAAAAAGTTTTGGAGAAATGGTATCTCCCTGCCTCACACCTTTACCAATTTTGATAGTTTTGGTATCTTTATGTAACCGAAATTTTGCACTTGCATTTTTATACACACGTTTCACCATGTCAATGTACACATCCTCAATGTCTGTTGATCTTAAAGAGTTGATGACTGCTGATGTTTTAATAGAGTCAAAGGCCTTCTCATAGTCAATAAATGCCACACACAATGGAAGTTCATATTCATGTGTTCTTTCAATTAATTCTCTTAATACTTGAATATGGTCCACTGTACTGAATCCACTTCGAAATCCAGCTTGTTCTCTTGGTTGAGCTGCATCTAATTTTTTCTGCAGGCGATGTGTTAGCACTTTTGTGAAGATTTTATAAATAGCAGGTAACAAGCTAATTGGTCGGTAATTTTTTAAATCCTCTTTATCACCTTTTTTATGCAAAAGAATTACTGTTGCAGAATCCCATTGGTTTGGTATGTTACCGCTGTTAAGACATTTGGTAAAGAATTTTGCAAGTATGTCTTCTACATATTCTCCAGCTTCTTTTAGGATATCTAATGTAATACCATCATCACCAGGGGCTCTTCCTTTCTTCATACTTTTTATTGCAAATGAAACTTCTTCTTTTAATGAGTTGTTCCTTCTTCAACTATTTCCAATATATATATATACTTAAAATAGTGAAAGAGTTTTGAGCGAAAAGGGTGACGTACTATGAATTTAGATGCATTAAGCGGATCCAGTAAGGGGCGGAGGGGGGCGGTTGCACCCCGCTGGTTAAATAGGAAAAAAATAAAGACGATGAAGAATATTTTATGTGTTGTTTGTTACAAATGTAATGAACAAAAGTCTTACACTGGCATCCAACATTTCCAAGTCTTCGAAAAATGCGACCAAACATTTTTACACGAATCTGCAAGCTTCTCACCCTTTGAACTACGTTTATTGTAAGTGTTGCGTTTACTGAAGCGCCTTCAAACTTGCCTTCGAACGCGAATGACAGAAGAAAGACTTTTAATACACACCCACAAAAATATTCATATTGATGTAAATAAAGTGATTGACAAATTTTTCAAAGAAACCAAGATGGCTTGACTTTGCACTTAGCTTACTAAACTACACAATAATTTTCAACACTCACGTATAAATATAATAAAAATAAGTAACATAAATTACTAAACTACTCAACTTACTAAACTTAATTTTTTTTAAAAGTTGCTTGTTATAAAAAAAGTAAAATAATTACAATGTTTTTATAGTTTAAATTTAAACTTGTTCTATTAATTACATTGTAAATTATCGTTTTGGTTATTGTATATGTCTCCTTTACTAGCTTATCCTTCTGTCATACTTGACTATAATCTACCCTAAACCATATAGTTTAATTAAAGAAAAGACCATCTTTAATTCATTGTTGTAAATTAAATATTTTGGCCGGTATAAAGGAAGGCTAGTAACATAACAACATTTACCTAAACTATTTAACAGTCCAAAACTAAAAATTTTGCCGATGAAGGCCCCCACAATCGCGCCCCCCCATGACAGCGTCCTGGATCCGCCATTGCTTAGATGTACCTGACATTTTATTTTGTAGGCAGCATAAAGTTAGTGAAGTTTATATGAAAACAAAAAGTGCTAAATCCGGTTATTAGTTTTTTTTCGAACTCCAAAAAAACACATTTTTTATATATTAAGCAACACGATCATATGTGTGAGTGCATCTTTCATAATTTTTATAACGAAATTTGATAATGCTATCAGAGTTATTAAAAACGCGAGTTTAAAATGTTATGGGAACTTTATTTGCCTGATTTGTTTAAATTGTATTTATCCAGTTTGCATAAAACATAAACGTTATATTTTCGAGGAAGGGCAATTAATTCGACGGTAACAAAAACTGAAATTTTTATTCAGAAAATGGTGAGATAAATTAAGCTAGAATGAAAGATTAAAAAATGTTCTTCTTTTAAACTTTTTGTTGGAAAAACGCATTTTTATAAGCGTATTACATAAAAATTACAATTTATGATGATCGCAAAATTATACCCTTTGAAGAATACCTTACTACGCTTCAAAACAGTACATTTACCAGAATTGATAACCATCCAAATCCTACCATGTTTTCAAAAGTGCTTCCTACAAGTAAATTTCCGGCTCTTAGACCATAACACCTTACCTACTATCTTTTTATTGCAACTTTCTCTGCAACGAAGAACGTTCGACAGTGATGCAGAACGGTGATGCAGGACGGTGATGTAGGACGGTGATTTTTATCAAGATATTGTATTTTATATTTAGGGCTGTTGCTACGTTTTCTAAATTTCATAATTGTTATTGAACTGTTTCTAAAGCTTTATGCTTACTCACTTTTCTACACAAATATGCTATACCAGGGATTATACGGTTTTCACCATATAGCCTAAAGAATTATTATAAATTGAAAAAAAAGACATAGCGAGATAAATTAAGAGAGAGTGAAAGATTAAATGTGCTTCTTCTAAAACTGTTCGTTGGGGGTGAGGGAAACGTATTTTTATAGGCGTATTAAATAAAAATCAAAGACATTGTGGTAGTTAAAATCTGCCTAGAAATTGTTAGGCTGACAATTCTGTTAGTAGGGCAAGGAGCGTTAAATGTATTATGAAAAAATTTAGTAAAAATATGTTCTGTAAATAGCCAGTTTATAGAAAAGCGCTATGAAAATACAAGGTCAGAACAATGTTACAGAATATAATTAAATCCGAAAATAAATATAATACACGACAATAAGTTTCATGGCTAAAATTGAAACAAGTGACGTTACAATATGCTGTGGATATATATATATATTCATGCGCTCAGAAATTTTAATTTAGAGAAAAGAATATTTTGGAACTTTGACGTATTTTCTGTATTGACAAAAAAAAAAGTCTTTGAAGCTAATGGCAATTTATTAAATATAAATTGAAATTATCTAGTATGACTGAAAGATGAGACGGGGTGCAGAAAGCAATTTATTTGGTGAGGATTTGATTTATAAATTTATTTTTAAGATTTAAGTAAAGCTGGGGAAAGTATTTTAAAAAAGTTGAAATCCCCTAAAAGGGGGATTCACTTTCAAATGTAATCCATGTGCCTTCCACGTGTAGTGTTGCCATGGATACGCATCATTCACGTTTAAATCTAAGAGGAAGGAAGGAAGGAAAGGCCACGAAGGAAAAGAGGGGTGAGGGAGATGATGAATTTCTGCTCCAAAGCATCTTTGCTCTCGCGCATCTTCCTTTCCAGAAAAAAAAGTGGATATATGAGATTTTTTACATCACTTTTGAAGAGATCTCCATGTCGGTAGTCCCATATTAAACAAATGAATAATGTAACACTAATGCGTTTGATATTCCTAGTAGTTTACGTATCTCAACCAGTCCGTCTTCTGCTTAACTTGATTTTCAGCTACAGAAAAATTTCATACATTTTCAAAATTTGTTTCACACAATTCTTTAATTTGATTAACTCTATTCAAGTGTTTCATTAATATAGTTCACTCTCAAACGACAATTATATTTATTAACATGCTTATTTGAAGTTGGAAATCTCCCGGCTAATTCCCATCGTAATAATTTTTAATATTTAGATGCACAGGTCGTAGTTTAGTTGTTCAGACGCGAATTATTTAAGTATGCGAACAATATTTAGATTTAAAACAACGGCGTTAATATATTGACTTATTTATTTTCCTTTGTTGCAACTATTGGCTGAAAATCTAAGACAAATTTTCTCTCGATTACAAATAGTCTATGCTTCTCTAGATTTGAACAAAGAATGTGAACAATACTTCTTAATGAATTCCATGTCCGGTAAGGGATCTAATGCCAGAAGAAGATGTTTCTTCAGGTTGAGTGCTTTTTAAACATATTTAATTTTTTGTAATTTTCGAGAAATGGGTGCTTAAAACTATTAATTATTATGAAAAATAATTATCCTCTCATGTAAATTTACTTACAGCTTTTAAGTAAATTCGCATAAAAATATAGACACCTCGTTAAGACGAACATCAAGTGGGACCAGGAAATCTATTCGTATTAATAGTAATTCGTATTACCCGGAAAGATGAAATATCATATTATTAAGTTAGTTGTTCCATCTCTAATTACCATACGCATCTTTTGCCATTATATATATAGGATATGATATATACAATAGCAAAGTCCAGAACACACTCAATGCAAAAAGAACTATCATCACTTTCACTCTGAGGAGAAAATTAGAATTCTGGGTCTATATAGTAAGGGGGAAAAAAAGACAATCTACCCCAACTGGCACTGAAAGGAAACATCGTGGGGAAGAGATCCAGAGGCAGAAAAAGAAGAGGATACATGGATGACTTACAGGCTTGGACTAGGCTAAGCACGAAAGACATTATCCATGCCAGTAGAGACAGGAAAATGTCGCCCCTATTGGTCACCAACCTCCGAATCGAAGAAGGCATTTGATGATGATGATGATATTTGATATTAATTTATTCTTGTATTTTATTATACAGATGCATTTTGCAACACAAACTATAGTATATACGTACGTTTAACGTCGATGTTACATTCAGTTTACGGATTTGATAAGTCCTTGTTTTACTGTAAGTACATATTATGGTTTAGTAAATATTTATTTGTTCCGGATTACATACTGTGCCAAGAATATTTTTAAATAGCAATAATATACGCACTTAAAAAATTCGGGAAAGGTAGGATTGTTTGCGTTTTCTGTCGGCACAATGTCTCCAAAAGTCTTCAAGTTTGTCCACAGTTCCTCGAGAAGCACGAGCATTTGCATCTTGTATCAATCATAAAAATACGCACAGTTTGCAACGTATTGAAAGCCTCCATCACACTAGCGAGATTTTGGTTTAAAGGGGAAGATTCCATGGGGTGACATATGAAAGGGCATGGGGACCTGAGCCCTAACCGTCGTTTATTTGTTCTTTTTATTTATTTTAAGATACAGATTCTGCTATGCATTTACTTTCGAAAGTTTTACAGTCACATTTTAAAATAAGATACTTTTTAGCTCATTACTAATTGTTAAGCAGTATCAATTATTTTTGTAGCATTTTAGTATCTTGTACATACATTAAAATGTTTATTGTGTTGTATCCGCTTCGTTTGAGAAAACAGTAAGCGACGGGAATAAATAGTATTCAACATTTCAAATAGAAATTGTTTTGCGCAGTTAACGCAGTAAGCGTTGTTTATGTATTCATGACGCAAGGACAGCAAATGCCATGCTGTGATAAGAGTTACAGTTTTTCAAGGTATTTGGACATTTGTTACCTAAAGACCCAAATCCTAGACTATGGTCTGTAGGAGAACGGCACACGTTCAGCGATATCATTGGAAGTCGAATGCAGTACCATTAGGCCACTGTTGGGTACTTAACCTACATTTTTCTTGGGAAGACACCCACGGACTTCAGTGAGCAGTTAGTCGGCAAGTGCCTTTTTTCGCCTTTGCACTGCGGGTAGTTGAACTCAAATTAACGTCACGGTAGACAAGTGCATTAACATTATACCACTGTAGGGCAGTTAATCTGCATTTTTCTGATTACGCCAGCCACGGACTGCAATGAGCAGTTAGTCGGCAAGGGCTTTTTTTCTGCACCGTGAAAGTCGAACTCGAGTTAAAAACCCGATAGACGAATGCATTAGTATGTTACTATGGTGATCTCGTCGCCATATCTGTAGTGCATACCCATATAGTAACAGGTATACGATAAAGTTATTTAACCAAAATTATTAATCATTTTCCAGCTTAGCTGTGTATCCAGGAAACGCAAGTATGAGCACACAAAGAAAAAAGGTCCAGACATCGTTTACGACCTTTGGCGCCGATTCGTACAAATATTAAACAAAAGAAAGATACTAAAATGTCAAATTTTAGGGTGTACATAAAAACGCTTATAAACAATAAATGTAAAATTTTATATAAATCGCTTCGCTATTCTAATTTTTCATGAAGGCTCATGATAAGTTACTTACACACACAAATTTTAAATTAAGCAATGGCTGATTTTTGCCAAATGTGTTGATGAAAAAACCAGTGTGGCAAAAAACATCTTCATGATGGAGTCCCTTTGTAAAGAAATTGCCTTCAGTCCTGATGGTGTTAACTCAATTCTATCACAAAAAGGTGAAAGCGCAGTCTGCCATTCATAAAAATAAAGGATAATAGACAAATGGGGGTGGGGAAGGAAATTCTTGGGTCAGTCCATTTACAAACTGGGCTGTTTGTCGACAGAAAGAGTATCAACTCTTTAAGCCTCAGCCAGGAAATGCCTGTGGCTTAAAGAGTTTAAAAATTAAATATTCATTTTTGATTTGTCTTATTCAGTTTTTGTGTTTTTTCCATGTGTTTCCTATTTTGGAGTGCTGCATTTCCCCTATCAGCACATCTTGAAACTTCGATTTTTTTTTCGGAAACCTTTCCTTATCATCATTAGTCTCCTTACCAAGTTTTGTGCCATTTCAGTTCTTAGATCCAGCTACAGATAGCTCTGAGTAGTGTCAGTTTAATTACAAATACCCTGTATATACATTTAAACTTCTTTATAATGAACTCAAAAGGACCAAGTGAAAAAATGCTCTAAATATTTACTTAATGCAAGTTTTTAGTGTAAAGAAATGCATTTTTTAGTAAGGTTTTCATATTTGTTCTCAATTCACTGTTATTGAGTTATAAATGACTTGCGGGTTTATGTTAGTGGATTTCATGGTTTTGAAACTTGTTTTGATTACCCAAATTTTAATATGTTGTGTGTTGTTTACCATAATTAGCTACTGGAAATCAATTTAGTCTGGAAAAGTCAGGGAAGTTTGAAACAGAATTTGGGTAGGTGCCATGCTCTCAGTATCATATGCTTTAGGGGGTATCAGTTATCTATGATGGTTCCCTTTTATTCTTATTGAAGGAGTGATAGTTATCTGCCATTTATTAGCATAATTCCTAGTTGCTGTGTACTTTTAAAATAAATACTAATTGCAGGCATAGGCAGATGTATTATAGTAAAACCCTATCACTCTAACTCCCAGACATATGAATTGGGTTTTCAACTCTTCTGCCAACTTATCCCCAATTTCACCCGTATCAAGACACTTCTAAACTTTAATTTATTTTTCAATGAACATGAATTGTACTTTCTCGATATCCAAGTAGTGATATAAAATGATACAATTTATTTAATTCACAGAATATATCACAACAGACAACATGAAATGAAGACAGCTGATAACTACATAAACTGGTAAGTGCAGCTTTCTTTGTATAACAGCTGATATTGAGGGAAAAATGAGTATGTCAGTACATATTAAAGGGGCGAAACACAAAAACTTTGATAATTTGGATTATCAGAATTTTGCTGTACTTAAAACTATTAATGAAGTGCTGAAAAAAATAACGCATTATAAAATTTTTTAAATCTATTTTCTAAAATTGATTACAGAGTTATTATGTATCAACATATTATGAATTCCCTGTTTAATAATAATATTGTCTTCCATTCTAGATCTACTCAATATTCTAGTTGCTATCAGTGTAAATATTTGTCTTCCTTTGAAATAACAAATTATATTTTTTATCATATTAATTCAATAGGACTAAAAGTATAAACTGAATTACAACATTAAATAACAATTTTGAAAAATTTGAATATGTTTAAAAAGAGATGAAGGCCTTTCTGTTAAATAAAAGTTCATGGTAAATAATGAATTCTTGAATCTTAGATGATTTATAATATGTTGGGATATTGATGTTTTTAAGTTGTCTGTTTATGACTCTGCAGATCTGGGTTGTGCTATTTTGTATTTTTTGTTTATTTAGGCGATCAAAGCATGTCAAGCCAACCTTATTCGGCTTCTTTCCTGGTCATCTATCAAGATACTTCTGTTTTGATTTCTGGTATTTTGTATATAGATTGTTTTGATTTCTGGTATTTTGTATATAGATTGTTTTGATTTCTGGTATTTTGTGTATAGATTGTTTTGATTTCTGGTATTTTGTGTATAGATTATTTTGATTTCTGGTATTTTGTGTATAGATTATGTTATTTTGTATTTTGATGAATAAAGATTAAATAAATTTTAGCATAGTTATTCTAAGGTAAGTTAGGTGTCTAATTTATGTAGTATACATGGATTTATTCACCTGAGCACTACTGTTACAACCCCGTTTGGAACACAATGACCCTTGCTGTCCTTGTGCCATAAAAATGCAACCAACCAACTACTGTTATAATCGTCTCCATCATCTGTAGTAAGGTGTAGGTCATGTTTTACTGGAGCAACAAGTAGTGTCAACTAGTAGAGAATTTTCACTAATGTAGGGGAGGGGGAGTATCGTAAT
>QLNU02015359.1:864469-887506 GCA_006491805.2 Dysdera silvatica | reverse complement strand
AGTAAAAATACGTTCTGTAAATAGCCAGTTTATAGAAAAGCGCTATGAAAATACAAGGTCAGAACAATGTTACAGAATATAATTAAATCCGAAAATAAATATAATACACGACAATAAGTTTCATGGCTAAAATTGAAACAAGTGACGTTACAATATGCTGTGGATATATATATATATTCATGCGCTCAGAAATTTTAATTTAGAGAAAAGAATATTTTGGAACTTTGACGTATTTTCTGTATTGACAAAAAAAAAAGTCTTTGAAGCTAATGGCAATTTATTAAATATAAATTGAAATTATCTAGTATGACTGAAAGATGAGACGGGGTGCAGAAAGCAATTTATTTGGTGAGGATTTGATTTATAAATTTATTTTTAAGATTTAAGTAAAGCTGGGGAAAGTATTTTAAAAAAGTTGAAATCCCCTAAAAGGGGGATTCACTTTCAAATGTAATCCATGTGCCTTCCACGTGTAGTGTTGCCATGGATACGCATCATTCACGTTTAAATCTAAGAGGAAGGAAGGAAGGAAAGGCCACGAAGGAAAAGAGGGGTGAGGGAGATGATGAATTTCTGCTCCAAAGCATCTTTGCTCTCGCGCATCTTCCTTTCCAGAAAAAAAAGTGGATATATGAGATTTTTTACATCACTTTTGAAGAGATCTCCATGTCGGTAGTCCCATATTAAACAAATGAATAATGTAACACTAATGCGTTTGATATTCCTAGTAGTTTACGTATCTCAACCAGTCCGTCTTCTGCTTAACTTGATTTTCAGCTACAGAAAAATTTCATACATTTTCAAAATTTGTTTCACACAATTCTTTAATTTGATTAACTCTATTCAAGTGTTTCATTAATATAGTTCACTCTCAAACGACAATTATATTTATTAACATGCTTATTTGAAGTTGGAAATCTCCCGGCTAATTCCCATCGTAATAATTTTTAATATTTAGATGCACAGGTCGTAGTTTAGTTGTTCAGACGCGAATTATTTAAGTATGCGAACAATATTTAGATTTAAAACAACGGCGTTAATATATTGACTTATTTATTTTCCTTTGTTGCAACTATTGGCTGAAAATCTAAGACAAATTTTCTCTCGATTACAAATAGTCTATGCTTCTCTAGATTTGAACAAAGAATGTGAACAATACTTCTTAATGAATTCCATGTCCGGTAAGGGATCTAATGCCAGAAGAAGATGTTTCTTCAGGTTGAGTGCTTTTTAAACATATTTAATTTTTTGTAATTTTCGAGAAATGGGTGCTTAAAACTATTAATTATTATGAAAAATAATTATCCTCTCATGTAAATTTACTTACAGCTTTTAAGTAAATTCGCATAAAAATATAGACACCTCGTTAAGACGAACATCAAGTGGGACCAGGAAATCTATTCGTATTAATAGTAATTCGTATTACCCGGAAAGATGAAATATCATATTATTAAGTTAGTTGTTCCATCTCTAATTACCATACGCATCTTTTGCCATTATAATATATATATGATATGATATATATAATAGCAAAGTCAGAACACCTCAATGCAAAAGAACTATCATCACTTCCATTCTGAGGAGAAAATTAAATTCTGGGTCTATATAGTAGAGGGGGAAAAAGACGAAATCTACCTAATCGACACTGAAGCGAAACATCATGGGGAAGAGACCTAGAGGCAGCAAAAGAAGGATGGATGGATGACTTAGGAACTTGGACTAAATCAAACACGGAAGATAGTATCCATGCCAGTAGAGACAGGAAAATGTCGTCCCTATTGGTCACCAACCTCCGAATCGAAGAAGGCATGATGCTGCTGATGATGATATTTGATATTAATTTATTCTTGTATTTTGTGTCTGAATGCATTTTGTAACAAAACTATAGTATACGTGGTTAACGTCTGATATTATATTCAGTTTACAGTTTGAAAAAGTGCTATTTTTACTGTAAGTACACATTATGGTTTTAGTAAATATTTATTTGTTCCGGTGCGGAGTGTTTTAAGTGCAATAATATACTCACTTAAAAATTCGGGAAAGGTGGGATTGTTTGCGTTTTCTGTCGGCACAGTAATGTCCAAAAGTCCTCAAGTTTCTCCACAGTTTCTCGAGAAGCACAAGCATTTGCATCTTGTGTCAAACATAAAATACGCACAGTTTGCAGCATGTTGAAAGCTTCCATCTACACTAGCGAGATTTTGGTTTAAGGGAAGATTCCATGGGGTGACATATGAAAGGGCATGAGGGACCACAGGCCCCAACCGTCGTTTATTGTTCTTTTTATTTATTTTTAAGATACAGATTCTATATACGTTTACTTTCAAAAGCTTCACAGTCACATTTTAAAATAGATGCTTTTTAGTTCATTTCCTTAACTGTTGAGCAATATCAGTTATTTTTGTAGTATTTGAGTATCTTGTACATTTTAAAATGTTTATCGTGTTGTATCCGCTTCGTTTGAGAAACAGTAAGCGACGAGAATAAATAGTATTCAACATTTCAAAGTGTTTTGCGCAGTTAACGCAGTAAGCGTTGTTTATGTTTTCATGACATAGGACAGCATAGGCCATGCTGTGATAGAGTTAAGTTTCAAGGTATTTGGACATTTTGTTGCCTAAAGATCCAAATCCTAGACTATAGTCTGTAGAGGGTGGCACGTTCAGCGATATCATTGGCGGTCAATGCAGTACCACTAGGCCACTGTTGGGTATAACCACCATTTTCTTAGGAGACATCCGCGGACTTCGAGTGAGCAGTTAGTCGGCAAGTGCCTTTTTCACCTTTACTGCGGGTGGTTGAACTCAAATTAACGTCACGGTAGACAAGTTGCATTAACATTATACCACTGTAGGGCAGTTAATCTGCATTTTCCGGGACATAACCGGACTATAATGATAGTTAGTCAGCAAGGGCTTTTTGCACCGTGAAAATTCATTACTCGAGTTAAAACCCGATAGACGAATGCATTACTATGAGTGATCTCGTCACCATATCTGTAGTGCATACCCATATAATAACGGTATACGATAAAGTTATTTAACCGAGTTGTCATTTTTTCAAAAAGCTTAGCTGTGTATCAGGAAACATAAGTATGGGCACACAAAGTAAAAGGTCAGACATCGTTTGACCTTTGGCACTTTCGATTCGTACAAATATTAAACAAAAGGATACTAAAATGTCAAATTTTATGGGGTTATATTTACCCAGGTTTAAAATTCAGGAGGAGTTATCAGAAACCGTAGGTCACCCCGAGAGAAAGCGAGCCTATCTAATGCCCGCAAGAGAGAGTCATCTTTACGTAACAGCCAATATATTGGTTAGAGAATACAGCCTCCTGTTTGTTTGGAGAATTGGTTGCGAGTTGTGTCGAGATGGAGAAAAAAAAGACAGAGGAGTCGGGGGGATTGCATTCGAGAGAGAGACGTCTCATTTGGAGGTGAGGCTCATCGTATATTTCTGCCTGCTGGGCGATCGAAGTCGCCGCTTCTAAACCTCACAAGTTTTGACTCTGCAACAGCCCCTATGTGATAATACATCGACACGCCAAATCTTGCTCGATTCACGCCCGAGTTCAAAATAGGCCGCTGTATCCGATAAGAAGATCTGCATCGAAAACGTTTGAACTCTAGTATTGCTACACGTTCGTTGAGCAATGGCGCAGCAACGTTCGTTTCGCTTTCTTTTTGGTTTTACGGCTCAAAGACTACAGTGGTCATGCTGCGCCGGGACCTACTGTTTTCCGAGGAATCCGAACCTCTTAAGGCCTAGGGAACCAAACCCCGGACTACAGTGAGCAGTGCGATCTTTATGAGATCTCTGAGTAAGCGTTCTTTTTGCACTGCTGGGAGTCGAACCCGGATTAGCCGCGCAATAGGAGAACGCGTTACCACACTGCGCCACCGCAGGGCCTCAGCAACGTTCAGCTTATTCATAGATAATTCGAATACGCAGCGACTCCAACTGAACTCTCGTATTGCTACAAGTTCGTTTAGTAGTGGCGCAGCAAAGTCCAGCTGTCCCAGAGATAATTCTATATCGCATAGGCAACCTGTGAAATCCCGTGGCTTGACAGAATCCAAGAAATGGCGCAGCGACATCCCGGTAGCCAGTCTACAGTGTACCCCACTCCGCACCACCTTACTGACGGCTCCGCACACACCGCTCACTCCAGAAGTCATTCCAGCCTTGAATTGCAGCAACTGCAGACTACGACCAACGCATACCTGCACGTGAATTACTTTCCAATTTCGTCATTAAATAAGAGGTGTACCATTCACGTTGCGTTATTTTACCAGTAAGGAAGTTTAATTGTAGCAAGGCGATAAAGTAACAATAGTTTTATTAATAAGTTCATTTCTCTCGCTGCCCATACTTACTATTTCGTATTGTAGCATTGTATCTAGAATTTTATCTTACAGAATAGGTTAACGTTTGAGCTCTGATCGTTACCTAAGGTAACATGGACGCAATTATTTGCATAGTGCTAATCATTGATATTTAGAGTCGATAATTACTGTCAGAGATCCAACAGAAACAGAATACTCCTGAGTTTGATGAGATTATTCCGGAAATTGTAGTGCATATGTAGTTTGGTATATTAGAAATCATTAAATTGTTTAGTTTGTTTAATTAGCGTTGTTTTCAGTTTTATTTAACTCTTTGCGATTCATTGCCAAATTTAGATAATATTTGAGTTAACTACAGGTAGCGTTTGCAGATCCTAATAAGCGTGGAGATAGTGTTATATTGTGGAAGTCACATTGCGAACATCTTGGTTAATTAGCCACATTAATCGGCGAATTGATACAAATTTTTACAAGCATGTACCGCTGAACTAGACGTCAGTCACTCACATTATCATTATAATTAACAATTTTAATAATTGCTCTTTATATATTGGTACTAATTGCTATGTATATAATTAGTGCCGTAATCATTTGGGGTGCACACATCCAGCTCTCCTTATTACCATTACGCCACTGTAGGGCAGTTAACATACATTTTGCCAAAGAAGGGACCCGTACACTTCACTGAGTAGTTAGTAGGCAGGCACTTTTTTTATTTATTTATGTTTTTGCATTATGAAGAGTTGAACTTAAGTTTACAGCACGATAACCGAATGTATCACCATTACGCCACTGTAGAGCAGTTAACTAACATTTTGTCAAGGAAGCCACCCACGAACTACAGTGAGCAGTTAGTTGGTAAGCGTTTTTTTTTTCCTTTGCACTGCAGATAGTCGAACACGGATTAACGGTGCTTTAAGTGAACGGGTAACCACTGCGCCATCGCAGGACTCTAATCTTCTTTCTCAGCACTACAGTTTATAAAGGACTTAGTCTTCCTTAACCAACATCGCCCGTTCTCCATTATACAAGGCTTTTCTTCGCCACTTTCTTGCCCCCATTCTTCTCAGATCTTTCTACATTCCATCAAGCCACCTTTTCCAAGGACATCCCACTTTTCTTCTACCTACTGTATTGGTCCTCATAATTTTTTTAGCCCTCCAAGATCCTCCCATCCTTTCTAATTGCCCGAGTCATCTAAGTTTACTTTTCCTTATTTCTGTTACAAGCTCATAATCTTCATATAAATAGTGTATTTTCCTGTTTTCCCAATTCTCTATCCCTTGCAGGACTCCAATGCAACAAGAAATTATATTTATAGCGCATTTCAATAGTCTGTAGCAGTGCCTCTTGCAGAATTATCTGCAGCTGCTTATGAAGTAGTCCGCAGGAACTTCAAGAAATTTCAGAAGACAAAATAATAAAGTAATATATGTTTTGCACCACCGCTCTTTCGAGCAGTAATGCGAAATGCAGCGTATCCGTCTTCGACCACTTAAAATTCAGTGCTGATAATTGTGATGCTTCATCAATGTGGTTCGTGTGATATCATTAGTAGCATAAACGTAATGTGCTGCCACCAGCTCTGCACTTAGGCGGAGTGAAGATCTTTTCGATCTGAGTCGTTCGGGGTATCCCCCCAATTTGGATAAATGAAATGACGGCGGTGAAAACTTACTCTAGACTTGATGAAGGACATAATACATTAACGTATTTATTTGAAAATTTATTAGTATTTACAATGGTAAGGTTCCAGGTGTGACACCCGGGTTGTCCCGAAAGGGTGCGTGCTGTGTGTACCGCGTACTTTCAAGAAGTCTTGAAAAATAACGAGTACGCGCTGCATATTCTCAAGGTTTCAAGAAAGTTTTTTGTATTTGCTGGTCTTGAGAAACTTTCAACAAAGTTCAGCCTTTTCTTGACTAGTCATTTAAAAACTTGAATGGAAACAAATGAGGAAATGAGAAAAATTCCTGAACCTGCCAAGCTTCAAAATAATAATATCCTGCGTATGACCAGAAGAGGAATGAAAAACTGATGAAAGGGGCATGTGCCACCTTGGGCTTGGATAGGCGATAAACGACCAGTCAAATGCCAGTCAGCGCGGCGCGGTGACGTCACCAAGTCCAGTAACCCCTCAATTTCAATACTCTTTAATTAAGACAGCACCGCATACTCTCAATAATTTTCTTCAGGACAGCTCTGGTGATACCTATGTTTCTTACAAATAAATTTGACCCCACGTATTAGTAGCTCAAACAAGAGCTACTTTGTTTTAGGAGAAAAGGAGACGCCGTCCTCATCCTGGACTCGAACCAGGGTCCCCGCGTTGAGCCCGCGGTGTCTTGACCTACTAGACCAGGGGTCGGCAACCTGCGGCTCGCGAGCCACATGCGGCTCTTTGGATGTGAAGCTGCGGCTCTTTAGTTCCATACGCAAATATTATTTATTTTATCAAAAAAAAAAAACATTTAAAAATCGTTCTGAATCGATTAACGAGGATTAGGCACCGATTCTATCTCTCAGCCACTTGTACTCGCTTTTCACCGCACCCCTCCCCCGTGACACGCGTCGTCACTGTCGTCAGTCCGTCGGAAGCTCTCGAATGACGCCGTCGTCGGATGTTTCTATGTAGGTTTTAATTCGCTTTCGACGCAAGACAATTTGGCGTCTTCACCAGTGCTTTGGCTGTGACGTATAGTTTGTTGTTTCAAGTAAAAGAGTTAGAAGCGAATTATCTTCTCAAAGGTATGTATGTACATATATAATAATAATAAAAAAACCGAAGTAAAGGTAGGTAACATAATAAGTATTATATTTTTAAAATACATATTATACATATTTTTTTCCAAATAAGATACCTAACTACTTTTTTGAAGTCAATAAGAATTGTCAAAAAAGAAACAAAGTACTACTGTTGGATATTACCGCGAAAGTGTTTTTTATTAAAATATATATTTAATAAATTACCTATTTTATTATTTATCTATTTTATAGCTTTTATTATTTAAAAATTAGCGTTAAAATAATAATTATAAGTGTAAGTACCTATAAATTGTTATTTAATAAACCTATTTTCGAACTCTGAGGATCAAAGTAGGTAGGTATTTGCAGTTTTAGATTGTTTATATGTTTGGCAATTTTCATTGATTTCGGCATAGCTGGGCATAACACCTTTACTCGTAAACTAAGTATCTAATATTTGCCAAAATTAAAAAAAAAAAACTAAAATGTGCAGACTGCGCCGTGATAAACACGTTCTGACAAGTCCGTTCGTGCCAGTCGGCGATCACCGCACACGGGAGGCGACCACAGATGCGACGAAACTATGTACTTATAGTCAATCAGTACGTGAGAGAGTGAGACAAACAGTGTTTCGTGTCTAAATTATTTATTTTAATAATTAAATTATTAGAGAATTATTTATTTTATTTAGGTGAGTATTTTTAATTGGGAAATATCGTTGTAAAATGTTTTTTGATAAATTATATTTCATTATGCCCAGCTTCTCGTATGTATTTACTTAGGTATACGTTGACATAGTAAATAATTGCAAAACTTGTCATCTGCTGTTTTGGATACCTAAATAATAATTTTAAAAATTCTTTATTACAGCTTCACCGCAAGCATGGCATCTACAAAACAAAAAGAGAAGAACTGAAGAAGAGCATCGAGAATTCAATCGGGATTGGACGGAGTCGTTCGCTTTCATATGCAACTCAGATGGCCTTCCGACTTGTCTCATTTGCCACGAAAAACTCGCACACAATAAGAAATCAAATTTAGAGAGACACTTCACTAAAAAACATACTCAGTTTGCTAGTAAATATCCAGCCGGCGAAGAACGAAAAAAAGCTGTCGACGAGCTCCAAAAACAAAAACAGCAATCAAGTTCCATGTTAAGTAACTGGACGCAATCTACAAGTAATGTTAATCTGGCAAGCTTCGCGGTATCACTAGAAATTGCAAAAAAAGGCAAACCATTCACAGATGGTGAGTATGTCAAAGATTGCTTCATACGTGCATCTGAAGAACTGTTTCGTGATTTCAAAAACAAACCAGAAATCTTGAAAAAAATCAAAGATTTGCCACTATCCGCTAAAACAGTACAAGATAGAATAGCTAAAATGTCTTCAAATGTAACATATTTGCAGGTGGAAGATATTCAACTTTCTTCTGCCTTATCACTTGCTATAGATGAGTCTTGCGACATAAAAGACACGGCACAAGTTGCCCTTTTTGTCAGGTATATGTCTTCCCAAGGTCCAAAAGAAGAACTTCTAGGATTGCTACCGCTCTCGGGACAAACTAGAGGGGAAGATATAGCGAATGCCGTGCAAAAATGCCTTGAAGACAATAAGATCGATTTAAATAAAATCGTTTCAATAGCAACTGATGGAGCCAGAAGTATGACAGGAAAAAATAAAGGGGCAACAACGATTCTTCAGAGCAAAATAAACCACGAAATTCTTACGTTTCACTGCATAATACACCAAGAAGCGCTTTGTGCCCAAACATTTCCGGCCGAAATAGTTGAGGTCATGAATTTGGTAATCAAGATTGTTAACAGCATCTTGTCAAAAGCACTCTACCATCGTCAGTTTAAAGAATTCTTAAACGAAATGGAGACTCAGTATTCCGACCTCCTTCTTCACAATAAAGTGCGATGGCTTTCCAAAGGTAAGGTGTTGAAACGTTTTGCTTTGTGCTTGAATGAAATAAATACATTCCTAAATGAAAAAGGCATTAATCACCCTGAATTAGAGAACGACAAATGGTTGCAAAAATTTTACTTTATGGTGGATATCAAAAGTTGTATAAAAGTATCAAAAGTTGTTCTTGTTCTCGTTCGTCTAGTAACTAGACGAACGAGAACAAGAACAAAGCTCTTTTCTCCGTATATTAAGTTGTAAGATTTTCTCGGGGCGAGATTTTTGTGAAGGGTAATAATATCTTACAACTTAATATACGGAGAAAAAAGCGTTTTTTCTTGTTCTCATTCGTCTAGTAGGTCAAGACACCGCGGACTCAACGCAGGGACCCTGGTTCGAATCCGGGATGAGGACGGCGTCTCTTTTTCTCCTAAACAAAAATAGCTCTAGTTTGAGCTACTAATACGTGGGTGTCAAATTTATTTGTAATAAAAATCCTCCACGAAAAACTCACAAAAATCTCGCCCCGGTGGCTTTGTGTGTTGACCAATATTTGGCAATTGTGTTATCCCTGTGAAGGGTAATAATATCTTACAACCTATGTTTCCATTACTGCACTCCAAGTCACGAGAGCGTCCTGCCGAAAGTGCATCCTCCTTTTCATTCAGATCCCATCTCCCTTCCTTACTTTCTCGCCATGTTGAACTACCTCTCTATAATGATTTAATTGGTTGAAGAGTCCAGACAGTAGTCAAGATTTATTTTCGGGCCGCGATCAAACATTTTTACAGTATGTATGGGTACAATCACAGCATGCAAATCCGCAGCCAATTCCCAATAAAAAAAAAAATTTAGCTTCGGGAGGAGACCAGTCCCTAAAATGCACACCCTTGGATACTAGCATGTCGAGAGTATTTACGTGGCCAATCCTGATTGGACAGAGTGACTTTTGTTCCCGTTCAACATGTGTTTCACATTAATATCACAAAATGTCAACTTTGACACTATAGGGAAAATTTATAGCTATTCTACACGCCCATATCTTGACCATCTCCCTTGGAATCTCTTCCATAGAGAAATCCCACATGTTTCTAATTCCAACCCTCTTTCAATATACCTTAACGTCATTATAATAGCAATTTTAAAATTAAGAGCTTTCCGAGAGTCCAAATAAATTAGAAATTCTATATTGGAACATTAATAGATAATTTTAGTGCATCAATAATGAAGCTCATTGAACAACATTATCTAGCTTATAACTGATAGTGGTTAGGTATGGAGAGAGAGAGTGTGTGAGGCCTAATATTATTAATAATAATTGGTAACTTCAGTTTCGGACAGTATATTTTACAGATATTTTTTAGGGAAAGCCCTCCCTCAGACGTCCACACCATTGGTGGTGTGCGATATGTAAAATAATGCTTAAAATAAAATTTTGCGAAATATTAGCCTGTAAGTTATAGTCTGTTGGACAAAATACTGATTTTAGTCCATGTCACCTGCAAAGTAAAATACCTATTTATGGTCCATCACTTAAGGCCACCTTGCAAAAGAGACCACTTACAGGGGATTTACTCCGTATAAGATCTTACTTCTTGGACTTTAATGGTTTCCCCGTGAATTTTAATACTTTATGCAAATTTGAATAGTTTATGTAAGTATTTAAATACTTTAGGCAAACGTTTTAATACTTTATTCAAGAGTTTTGAGTTATTTTACGTAAGTCTTTCAATACTTTATGTGAGTTGCATATTTTAAAATATGACTAATAAATAGCAATAAAATATTACAAAAATGCGATTAATTGTTTGTGAATATTTTTTATTCAAAGAGCTCGAAGCTTCAGTCATTAGATTCTGATCATCGTTGGCACTGTATACAATAACGCGAATGAAGCTCTTACGGTGGTTGGATAAGAATCAAGTTTATCATAATTATTAAACACAGCTCATATCGAAAGTCCATAAATATTTGTTCTTTAAATCAGAACTTCGGTTATTACTGTGCTTCGGTATATTCACATGAGCTCGAATATGCAGTTTACCACCATATTAGATTGCCTGCTAGTACTGGAGTTTTCTGGTACGATATACCCATATACAGCGGACATTTTATTATCCGGACATATGGAACTCCGATTTTTCTTTTTGAAACAAGCACTTTCGTGTGGAAGTAGAGGTAGAGTGGGAGAGAGAACGGCTCCCATGATGACGGAAGCGCTTGCCTTCCACGCGGCATGTAATATAGCTAGTTCAAAGGTTCTTGTTTTTAGTTTAAAGTCTTTGAGGCCCATAATTTTTTACGTACATAAAATATGGTTAATGTACACCAATAAAGTTGCCATATCATTTTAAATGTTTTTCCGATTTTCTATTTATTTATTTCTTAATTGTATTCGATTATCCGGATGTGTCTGGTCCCGATTAGTTTTGGATAAACGAGTTTCACTGTACTTAAAATCTTACATATTCCCAGGTTGAACCATATTTAGTTCTTACTGAATGACAATGTGTTTTACTAGAGATGTACAAAAATCATTCAGTGATCGAAACACTGAATGATTCTTTCCATCAATTATATACGGAATCATTCATTTTATTCATATAGGCAGACGCACACACAAATTTTGGAAGATTTTGCCCACTAGTTTTGCTATGATGTTAACACTTTAGTGATAATATTAGTTCTACCTGAATATCGACATTTCAGTTTTCCACCCGTTAACATTTTACAGAAAATTTTGGTTTTGTCGTGATATTAATGCTTTAGTGAACACTTTAGTTTGTCTCATTGTTAATACTTTAGTGAGAGATTTTTTTTTAATATGTTTATGCAAGTACGTGAAGTTTTTTGTATATCATTGCTTTATGTCAATTTTTATGACGGCTGTTGATTTTATTATAGATTGCATCATACATTGTGCATTAAAGTATTGTACTCGCACATGGAAACATTATTAATTCATTTATATTGCAAACTAATATTTATTTTCTATTGTGATTAAATAATAGTAAACAATACTACATCTAACTGTTGAATATCTCTATTGATTAATTTAAACGTTTAATTTTAATTTTCTTTAAGGGAAGTTGTAATTGAAAAATGGATTTTATGATGTTCTTAAACAATTTTTCTGAAAATTACACACAGTATTAAGAGCTATAAAAGAAGACTTTTTGAAAAGTTTCAGCCTTTATAACTCAATGGGTTTTTAGTATGTTATCTACTTCATTTTTGAGTGCCATATTTCAAATATTCCACGTGTGTAGTTTTCAAATAAATAGTTTTATATTTTATATAAATAATCATTGAAATCATACTTATAAAATTATTGAAAACTTACGTTCTGTTTCAGCAATTTGTGTTTTAAAAAATAAAAACTTATCTGCTATTTATAAATTGCCATTTTTACCCATTCGATTATAATAAAAGCTCTCCAAAAACATGTAAGATATCATTTCTCAGTAAACTTACAAGCAACTTTTATTAATTATTATTGATTTAATATGTACCAAAAGATCTAAAGTTATTCGATGAAAATTGCATCGCAATGGATGTTTTGCGTAATGCAAAATTTCTCAAAAATTGGTTTTGAAAAATACGAAGTTAAATTCAATCATGTAAACATCCAAATATGTGACATGATTACACTCAACAGCATTTTGCGATATGATGGCATCATCGCATCAAAATAATACGACTACCCTCAGAAATATGAAGTTCTGCTTTATTTTTCATCATGTAAATCAAAAGAAATCATATTTTTCGCTAAATTCACCACTTTTTCAGGTATGTCCCCTATAAATACACTTTATTGCAGAGTAAACAAAGAACAAGGTAAAAATTATGCGCGCTAAAAAA
Source organism: Dysdera silvatica (assembly GCA_006491805.2). Classification (NCBI taxonomy): domain Eukaryota; kingdom Metazoa; phylum Arthropoda; class Arachnida; order Araneae; family Dysderidae; genus Dysdera; species Dysdera silvatica. Next base: position 874,644 of record QLNU02015359.1, on the reverse strand, counting down.
AAAATATTATTGTCAAATATTTTTTATATTTTTATCAAATACGTAGGTTTATTCAAACATATTTAAGAAATGCATAAATTAATTTATTTATTTTCCATAGAATAACAACCAAAAAACAACTAATTCAAGATGAAATCATGTGCAAGATTTAATAAACTCCGTCGTTTTTATCCTTGACACTACGTAATATTTTCGTTGCGTCTGTCATTATTAAACTTGGTTGAAAATATGTGAAGATACAGAAAAATGTCAGAAAACTAAATATTAAGTGTAAGGATTTCCATTTGCTTTGAAAAGAAAATTCCGTTCTTTTGAAAGATATAATTTTTGTTTTTTTTTGACTCACCGGAGGAACGTTTTCAACCATCAAAATTACTTTAAAATTTTACATTTCTTGTAGGCGTATCTCCGAAATACAAGGCATATTGTGATCGGCTTAATATCTTGACAAGTAATCCACGATGCCTTCTTAAATATTAATTTAGTATTGGATTACCATATTGCTATGAGTGCTGAAGTCGAATTTGTAATTACATTAAATATTTTAATATGGGACTAATGAGTGACTTGTTTTTTTGTTTTTTTTTGTTCTGAAGATTGGCGCAGTATAGCCCAGATGCTCTTGCGCCATAAAAAAGCCAAACAATCAATCAATCAATCAGTTCTGAAGAATTTTTAACATAGAATTGCAGTTAAATATGACGCTACTTACACACACACACACACATATATATATATATGCAGTGAAACCTTTCTCAGGCGGAAACTCAGGGGACCGGAAAAAATTCCGCAGTATGCAGGTTTCCGCCTTATGGAGGTTACATGCAAAACAAATACATACATAGTTAAATTCAGTGGTAAGAGATGACTGCATGTGCTATTTTTTTTCTTTGTCTTATCTTGCGAACTTTAAGACTATATTTATTTTCCTTTTGATAAAAATATTTATTTTATCACTGCATTTTATTTTTATTAATTTTAATTTTTGCACTATATTGTGGTTTTAGTAGTTACGATCAATATGATGCAAAATTTCATTCTAACTGTACATGCTTATTCTATACAAAAAGTCTATTATGTAAGCTTAAATTGTAACGATAAAGTACCTCCCTTGTAAAGATAATGATTCCCTTGTATAAAGATAATCTCTCTCTCTCTTGCGGTGGGTTTATCCATGAATTGATAAAGTCGATATGAGTGACTTTTCGTTCTGGTTAATAATGAACGTTTTTATTTAAGAAGTGGGTGGCACTGGCATACGCAAGGGGGGGGTGGTCGCGATTATGGTTGTAACCCCCATTGCGATGAAATTGTTTATAGTATACATGTAAATACAATGGAGTTGTAGCTCTGTAACCCCCCATTGTAAGCCTGTAACCCTCTCCTTATGAACTTTCTGGGTATGCCTATGGTGGGTGGGTGGTGTGCAAAATGGTGGTCGGACAAGCATAGGCAAAAAGAGTTCATAAGGAGGGTTATAGGCTTAATGGGAGGGGTTACAGAGCTACAACTCATATATTCCTATATTAAATATACAAAATTTCATTGAGATGGGGGGTTACAACCCCCAAAACCGCCCCCTGGCTACGCCTATGCGGACAAGGGCATTCTATATCTGTAAAATGTCTTTTGTTCGTTATCCCCCACTTTGCTATTTGCATTGTATTACAACCCTCTTTCCTTTTTCTGCTAAGAAAATTTTCTTCCTACTAACGATTTTCCGCTTTATGAAGGCTTTTCTCTTTGACGGGACTAAATACTGCTTTCCGTTTCCGCGTTAGACAGTTTCCGTAGCTAATGTTAACTACCATTGACTTTTGAAGGGACCGTAAAAAAATTCCGTGTTGAGCAAGTTTCCGCTTTATGTAGGTTCCGCCTAAGACAGTTTTCACTGTATACATATACATACTTATAATCAACAACACTTATCAATCCAGTGTAGTATGGGAGTCTCACCCTCTCTCTCTATCCCTCCTTCATTGCACAAACACGCAGTATGGTGTGTGTGGTATTACACAGGGATGTTGTGTTACAATGTGTTTACCTTAAGAAAGGTAATAAGATCTTACAAGCCTTATATATGGATAAAGGGAACGCTGTTCCTTTGCCCTGGTGGCCTAGTGGTTAAAGCACGCCGAATCTAACGGAGAGACTTCAGTTGGATTCTAGACCAGGGCGATGGAAAATTACTATCTCTATAAAAATTCCTCACGAACAATGATAAAAAACCTGCCCGAATGGCTTTGTGTGTTGTCCATTTGGAAACTATGTTATCACTGGGAAAGGTAATAATATCTTACTAAGCTATAATCATCTTTTCGATAGATACTAATTCATGGATTGTATAGAAATAATTTCTCTCAAGAATGTTACTCTAATTGACAACCATTCTGTTTAGCGTCGGTATTTTGAGGTCCAGGTTAATCCTTCATTAAGACCACACATATTCCAACAAAAGCACGTTTCTATTCAACGACGCTTTCCCTCCGCCCTTTGAAAGTCGTTTATGGAAGAAATTACTATACATATATAATCTATTCAAGAACAAATTAATAGATAATTAATAAATTTATTCAAATTAGTTGAAGTAAACGTAGAGGATCTTCAGAGTATATGCTCAGTTCGCTAGTTGACGCTTTAAAATAATGCATAGTGTTATGCACTGCGTCATCTTCTGCGTGCTCTACCTACGTTTTTCAAATTTTACGTATGAGAAAGTTTATTAATATTTAATTATATATAAACAAACTTGTCATAATTGATAAAATATATTCTTCATGGAACTGTCCAGAGAGGAAAATTTCGTTCTTATTATTTGTTGCCTCTCTCTCTTACAGGAGTGATGTAGAACTGTAAGAAATATCGAGATGGAAACAACTTAAATATTTTCAGCATACATATGCTATAGTATCTGTGATTGTTTTTCTGGCATCACCGCATTAATTAATAGCTATGATGTCATTGATGATGAAATGATGCTTTCATTTTAGGCCAATTTTATTACATTTCTAGTTCTGAACCCGTCTTATCTTAGTTTGATATTGATTAAAATATTCACATTTTTTTTATTAGGTAACTTCTGTCTTAAGAATGAAATCATTGCAATTTTCGGTCTTTTTATATCTCTTCTACGGATTCGGTCAGATTTTGAGTTGCTGCTCCTCATTTTGATTTCAATTTCACATTTGAATCACTCTTTTTTTATTATATTTGCCTAAGATTCGTCCTATTACCCTTTTCATTTTCTTGCAAAGAACCCTATGCCTGGATGCTCAGGAAGATTAAAATCCGGGATGTCCCTATATCCAGGTTTTTTAGGTTTTTTCCCCTTTTCATCTCTGAATATTCCCTATCCTTGAACTCTGATAATCTGTTTCTTTGGAAAGGGAAATAGGTCCCTCCCCGTCTTCTACAATTTAAATTAGTTTCACGAAAGGGTCTATTCCCCTTACTTCATTTTTCCCCCTTTTCATTCTTTCACAAAACCTTTTACATCATTTTCAGGAATTATTATCCTCATTACATGTCTTGATAAAATCGTAGAGAACCGGACGTGGTATTCAGCAAAAAGGAAGTAATTAATTTTTAAGCAGGGATATATTTCCGTTTACTTCTATTTTAGTAAAAAAAAATTGCATGGATGGGTTTTTAAATATGTGTGCTGTTGAAGGATCATCTTCGACACGTATTTAAAAATATTGGAGAATAAAAGAGGTGTGAGATCTTAAAATTGCATTTCCAATCATTTATTTTTTCATTAAATGAAAAAAAAAAAAAATTATAAATGGATTTTAAAGAATAACTTATATTTTAAAAATCGCGCTGCAGTTGTCTTTTAAATTAATGCTTAATATATAATTCTGAATTTTGACAAATTTGAATTAATGAGTGTTTTACAAGGTTACAGAAGATTATTTGAATTAATGAGTGTGTTTATGAGGTTACAGAAGATTATTTGAATTAATGAGTGTGTTTACGAGGTTACAGAAGATTATTTGAATTAATGAGTGTTTTTACAAGGTTACAGAAGATTATTTGAATTAACGAGTGTTTTTACAAGGTTACAGAAGATTATTTGAATTAATGAGTGTTTTTACAAGGCTACAGAAGATTATTATCCATGAATGTGCAATGGATATTTGCTGAAAAGTTTTTGATAGTATTCCATGCAGATTGAAAAAATTTCTTCGCGTAATAATAATAAAAATATCTGTAATATAATACACGTCTTTTAAAGAAGTTCAACACTGAAAATTGAAGCTCCATTAAGATTTACACCTACTCCAAGAATCAAATACTTCTCCAAACATAATTCAATTATCTTTGAATGACTTTTCTAATTTTTTTTCTTAGACTTTTATCTAATACATTTGAGAAGCAAGGGTCAGTAGGTAGAATCAGTGGCGTAATAAACGGGATTCAGGGTCTCGAGCTCCAATTAGATATCAAAACACATTATCTTATTACATTTCATTACATGACAGTTGGCGCAGTATAGCCCGGATGCTCTTGCGCCATAAAAATCCAAACAAACAAAAAATCACCTAACCTTCTTTAAAGCCAATTCGCCCCTCATAATTTTGCTTGAGCCCTCTATATTTTTTTTAATTGCTACGCAACTGGATAGAATCATAAAAATGTATTTGACATGCATTTGACAATTAGTATCTAAGTACAAATTGATTAAATTAGACTTAATCATTTTTAGCATCCACGTTTATGATCTCTGTGATTAGAGATCTGTATGATTAGATCTCTATGATCTCTATGATTAGAGATTTTTGGTATGGGAGAAGAAAGGGACATCCACTTCGACCTAGATTTGAACTAGGGCTTCCCCGTTGAGCCTGGGGTGTCTTAACCGCTAGGCTATTGAGGACAGGAACAAACTCCTTTTCTCCGTATTTTAAGGGTATATGATATTATTATTATCCTTGTCAGGGCTACCACAATTTTCAAATAATGGTCAACATCCAAAGTCACCGAGACGTTTTTGGTGATTTTTCATGGGGAATATATTAATCTTAATAATTTTTTGATACCATTATTCAAGCTCAACTAGAGTGTTTTGGTATGGAAGAAAAAGCGACACCATCCTCGACCTAGATTCGAACTAGGGACCCTGGTTCGAATTTATGTCGGGGATGTTGTCTATTGTTTCACAAAAAAAAAATCAAATTGAGCTTAAACGCGGGTGTCAAAAAAACAAAAAATAAGATTAATAAATCCCCAAAACTCGCCCGGGTGCCTTTGGGTGTTAACCATTATTTGGCAATTTTTTTAGCCCTGAGAGGTGTAATAATAAATAAATATAAAAATACAAATGTGCAATAATATCTTTCAACCTGACTAAATTAGCCTAGAGTAAATTATGTTTTAGGTCATGTTCTAAAAATGAATATCAATTACAATGGTTCGGTCATTGTTGAGTTTGAAACCACAAAAACTCCCTGAAAGCGGAATTGTTAAGAAATTTGGGGTTTGCATGAAATATTAAATTTTTTCACTTTTTATGACGATCTTGTAAATGTGAAGGGACATCAAATTTTTTAATATATCTTCGATTATTTTCTATTGATTAATAAAGGATTCTTATATTTGTATTTTTTTTTTTCTATTTTCTGTTATTTGTACCAGGATCTTTCATTTTGAAGAAAAGTAATAAATTCCTTCGGACGAGTTGAAAAAATTTAGCGTGATATTAAAATCTTCAAATAACTATTTGCATTTCTATAATAGAATTTAAAATTTATCCTATCGTTATTTAAATATTTATTCATAGCATTGGCGATTCATTAAACAAAACTGTTTACCGGTGAGTTGAGATCCTTTGCTCTTCAGAAGGTTTAAGAACTTGGAGCACCTCTTCTCAGATGTTTCAAAATATAAGTGGATCGTCTATTTGCTTGTTTCTGCAATATTTTTCTTCACACAGTAATATCTAGAAAATAATTTTAAAATATAAATCGTCTGTCATGTTTAGCATAAGTAGTGAAACATTTGTGACAAATACAAGTGCGTCATATGTTTACAACGCCAATGCCACTATAAAGTATTAGCATCTTTATAGCTTTCGAAAGATCAATTCTCTACCACTTACCACATGGTTACCATAAGCTAGATAAATGTAAGCTCTTTGTTGTTGATGAAACGACTAATCGAAACTTTTACGAGGGGATATATCTTCAATATACTTTTCTAGTTGATGCACAAAACACATGTTATTGTATCATTATCGGTGCAGACCATACTAAGTACAAATAGATTTTAATGGAGTTCGACACCATATAATTGTGACGTCACGAAGGATGGAGCCAGCAAGATGGAGTACTACATCTACAATAGAAATATGTCTCAGCAATACTGTATTCAGAGCGTACAATATCTATTGTTGGAGCACACTATGTCAATGAACTTATAGTTACCAATCTAAAACGCATGCGCATTATGAGATAAGGGTGCCATCATTACTGCTACGGCAATACCCTCTGCCACAGTTGCAATTGTTCAATTATCGTTACTGAAAAACCTACCGCGTTAAGTTTGCAGTTAACAAAGCGAGGCTCTGAGAATAGAGGGAGGGGGGGGGGAATTCTACTGTAAATTGTGTTATTTCTACCATGCTTTATCTTTCTTAATAACCTTAGATGTGGTTTTTGACAGCTCTACGTGTGGTTTCAGGTAGGGGGGGACACCTAGATTTTCTGTAATGAATATGTGGATTTAGTTAGCCGCTTTGGAGGTGACTGAGGAATCATTTTAATTTTACCACTAATAAATTAAAGACGGGGTTGTTCCACAGGGAGAATTTTAACCAAGTGTAGGCAACTTGAGGATTAATTCCGTTTATGCTGTACTCCGTGGGCTGTTTTGGAAAAGGCAGTGCCTTCTGGTATTTCAAAGCGGTGTTTAATTTCGGTTATTTAACGTCTAGCATCGTTTGCTGGCGGGTGTGCTTCGCAGAAGCGTAATCGAGTTTCGTCGAGACTTGAAATATGAAATCTAAGCGAAATGAGTAATGGGGTTCGGTTTGGAAATGGTGCAAATTAACATTTCCCCAGAGCAGTCTTTAAAAATGTTTCGCATCAGCAGAGTCCCTGCCCCAAGCACGACTTCGTGATTCATTCAGACGACATTTTCCTAAGCAGATGTCGTTGCCGTTTCAGACTTTACCAAAGCCGGTTAAATAGGGCTTTGGACGAAATTAGCAAAATTTTCCAGGTGGAATGGAAAATCAGACGGCCTTTACGCTCAAAAGAAAGTTTGCTATAGCACACCGTTGATTCAACTCATTGAAGAGCATCCTTGGTTTTCGGTTGGCTGAGTCCAAGAGTTATGTCCCAAGGTAGCGCGCAGGTCATCTGGAACGACACCGACAAAAATTCCGATCAAAAATTTCAAATTCGGTTCGATCTTTTTTCTCGGATATTTCCCGATTCCGTATCAAGGGTCAAGGCACCACAATATCGCATCGTAGGTTTCTGGATTGATGATGGATTTTTGTAACAACAAGAAAGTACAGGACAGTAATAGAAGGATATTAATGTTGAATTTTGTTTTAGTCTGAATAAAGTTTAAGACATCAGAATCAAGGTTGAAGCAGTTGTGTAAATAGTGACATTAAAAGACAGTGAAATATAATAGAAATAAATGCTATAAAACCTCTAAACTACCTAAATAAGCTTACTTATTATTAAGGTGCATATATATATATATATATATACACACATATATATCAAGATATGAGGTTTCTGCACTTGAAAGGAAATTCTATGTCACTGAATGTATCACTTATTTTGCATTTAATCACTGAAGGAGAAGTATACAGTTATGGCTGTTATGCAGTTATGTTATCAATCACCAAGCGAAAAGCATGCAATTTGCATTTTTATAATTGATAATTGGGAAAAAGCGCATAATTTAGGCTTGTTGTAATCGCTTACTAAAGACAAGTCATGCGATTTACCAGACTATAAGGCTACATGCCTTGCCCTTAGTGGGCGATTACAAAAAGCCCGAACTAATAATTTTGTCTTCAATTATCAATTGCACGAAAAAGAATATGATATATGCTTTGCGTTTGATAATCGATTATAGTGACATAGATACATCGTTTAATCGATTACAAAAATCCCTAACTATGTACTCTTCTATTGGTCATTAATTACAAAAAAAAGTTATACGCGTAGTTATATTACTGGCATAGATTTAACTCTCATAGTAATTATACCATTTCCTTGCGTAAACCTCTTACTTCTTCTACTACGCTTCTTACTACTATTTCTACCAGTGGTGTCAGTGCCGTATTTCCCAATAGGCTTTACTAGGCTATAGACTGGGGCGGCAAAATTTTGTGTATTAAGTTTGATATAAAAAATTTAATACCATATGATATAATCAGAGGTTCTGCCGAGAAGAAAGATAGACATCATGCTTTCCATTTAAATACCAGTGTTCGATGGGCTTTTATTTTTTGCTAAAATTAAAATTTATTTCAATAAAATTGAATTTGATTTATTATATACCAAAAAGGAATAATGCTTCAATATAAGTTAATATTGTTTAATGTTTATGTTTCAATTTATGAGTTTGTTTTTCAACAAAGTTATTGTCAATAAAAGTTTTTGGCATATATTGAATGTAAAATTTTTTAAGTTTCTACTGCTGATTGGAGGGACAGACTGGTAGGAAGAGGCGGCAAAAAGGAGCCTTGGGGAGGCAAAAATAGCCTAGGGGTGGCAAAATGGTAAATCCGCCCATGAGTGGCGTAGCAAAAGGGGGCGCAGGGGCTCAAACCCAAATTGGGTATCAAACCACATTATTTTCTGGAACACCGCAATTTACGCTGATTTTTAAAACTTCTTGAGCCCCCATAATTTATTAATTGATACGCCACCGACTTCTCTTACTACTTTTCTAAATATTTTTACATCAGATTTATTTCACTGCTTCTCAGTAATCACATTAATGTAATTTCCAAAAATAAAAATGATAAATATATTGATCTAATCAGTTTTCTATTGATTTCTCATTCGAATAAAATGTACAGTGAAACTTCTCAATAGTGGACACTGACAGAGAACGGAAAAGTGTTCGTTTTTAAGAAGTGTCCATTATTGGGGAAAAAAACAAAAATACCTAAAACTTTTCAGTTGAAATTTAACATTTATGAAGCTTGATTTAATTAACTATGGTAAATATATATATACTAGCAGTACATATTACGTCTATAAAGAACACTCACCTTTTACAACGATCTCTCTGTTTAATTATCCATTTCATTTAATTGTACAGCATTACAAATTTATTTTGAAAAAAAGTCTGAAATTTTGGTTTGCTTTTTATACATTTTTACAATTTTCCCTTCCACGTGAATTCCTAATTCGAATGCATTTTTTAGACCATCTGGATCATTCTCTTGTAAAAAATACCTTTTTAATTTACTAATGCATTAAATGGCTTCTTTCTTAGACACTATTTTCATAATATTTTCTTCGCTTTCAGCAATTTCTAGCTCCTTATCCAGTTCTGTATTGTAGTTTTTGACATCATCAATCAGGCCATCTACATTAGTGGATTGATTTTCAGTTGATAATTGTTCACCTATTAACGTGTAATCTTCATAAGATTCAAGGAAGATTTTCATAATGTCATCATCAACAGTTTCTGTAGTGGCTTTGTTGGTGATGGAAATTCCTGCTTTTACAAAACAAGGACCCATAGTTACAGCTGCGATTTTTTACTGAAGAGCAAATCCACAATATTGCGTCTAAGATACTTACACTGCTTGAAAGAGAGCTTGGTGATTTAGTGTCTTACATTTTTGCTAAAAGGTGTCTTACAATGCACTGACGGTAGTAAGTTTCGGAGCATTTAATTATGCCTTGGTCCAAGAGCTGGCCAACAGAAGTCGTGTTTGGAGGAAGAAAAATTAATTTGACATTTTCCAAAGCAATGTCAGGATGAGAAGAAGCATTATCTAAAATTAAAATCACTTTTCTTTTTTCTCGTTGCATTTTTCTATCAAAGCCTAACAACCACTCAATTATTAAATCTTTGTTCATCCGCGATTTTTTATTTGCCCGACATTGTACGTCCAATGCATTAACATTAACCCTTTAAAACATCGTGGTTTCATAGCTTTACCTATGATCAGAGGTCTTTCAAATTTGCTT
>QLNU02015359.1:848556-864369 GCA_006491805.2 Dysdera silvatica | reverse complement strand
TTGAAATTAAACGATTATAACATGTAGCAATTGTTTTACTATTCACAATACCCTAATGTTACAAAATAACTAACGTAAATATAAAATATAAATATAATTAACGGTTTATTTACAATAAATTATAACAAATAGATAATTATAATTAACGGGTTTAATGGTTAAAAATATAATAGAAAATTTACACTATTGTACCGCTGGACGTTATTGGTGGTAGAGAGGCGCAAGAGTGATGATAGTAAAAGGCTAGGGGCGGCACGTTTCAATTCTCGTCTAGGTTGGCAAAACACCTAGAAAAAGCTCTGAATGCAACTATATAGCAATATAGATATAGCAATATAAATGCAGTAATATAGAAATATAAATGCAGTAACATAGCAATATAAATGCTCTATATAGCAATATAAATGCAGCAATATAAAAGCAGCTATATAGCAATATAGATACAGCAATGTAGCAATATAAACTCAGAAATATAGCAATATAGATACAGCAATGTAGCAATATAAATTCAGAAATATAGCAATAAAAATACAGCAATGTAGCAATATAAATTCAGAAATATAGCAACGTAAGAAGAGACAACTACAATAATTCCATTTACAGTTAGCAGAGAAAGCGACTTTGAACCGTTGCAAACTGAAGCTAATTTGCCTTTTCTTTCGAAAGTTATAAATATTTATTTTGGAAACGAGCAAACGTGTGCCACAGGAGGTCGAGGTGTCTTCACGCAACCGTCGGATGTGTTAATTCCCTTGTTAAGAACAACGAAGCGTTTAAGACTCCGCAATGATTAGTGAAGTTGTTAGCAATTTCGTTAGGCCATAATTCAATGCAAAAGATTTGGAAGAAGATTCTTGTTAGGCTGAGAACTCACGTTCATTAAAACTCTTAACAAGACTTGAAAATTCCTTTCACCTCCTGTTTACTATTGTTTAGTTCGTTTTAAGAATAAGTGAGAATTATTTTCCGGCTCGGACCTTTGTTCTTGCTTGTTCTAGATAGGACAGGCTGTGTTTCAGAGCTCAATTAAAATTCTCCCAGAGTCCTGGATTTTGCGATTTTAATGAAAGTAGAATCGCATTTTGGGGATGAAAAAGGATTAATTGTATGATAATCCTCTTAGTTTTCCTGCTTTTCTCGTTGTCACATAAGATGTTTATGCAGTACTGCTATATGCACTTCATTATGTACAGACGATGAAAAAATATTTTATTTATTACGCCACATTCATGTCATTTTCAGGTGATTAAAAGTTGTTTGACGTTCTTCGATGAGTTTAGATTGGATTAGGATGGGGAAAACTGGAAGTTGGTTAATTTCGCGATTTCAAATTGGAAGTCTTCTTTTTCTGAGGGAAATACCCAGTTTCTTCGAACATTTTCCAATTGCCACTTTGAAAAAAAAACCTTGTTTAATTTTACAAACCATAAAAAAATGTCTTTATAAGAATTATATTAGTAATAATGTGTGTTATATAATGTGTTATTTGTCTCACAACCATCCTCTGTTGAGAATACCACTTCCTGCTTGGGCGCCAAATTTGAAACTGCATGGGCAGAGGTCACTCCTTGGGAGGGTGACACAGCGGGTTCAGACATAAAGCTCAGGACTTTTCAAGATTCATATTCTTCGTCAAACTGCAGGCTTAGCTTTCCAACACGTCTGACTAATCTAAGGTGAACTTAAGACCAAATTCTCTTCATTTCTTTCACCATGTTAATTATATACGTGAGGACAAAGAATCCTCCATCCTGCAGTGGATTGATGATTATGAAATGATGATGATATATGTCATATAATGTGTTATATTAGTAAGATCACATTAGAGTGCTAATAATGCGGATTTATTTATATGTCATATGAGTAAGACAATGCTATTTACAGTGCCGTGTTTTAGATCAGCAGCCATTTTGTTAATGACTGTCCATTCCACATGTCATTGGATAGGGAGACTTGTGACAGATATGCAAATTGGAAAATTACCGAAAATTAAAGCAGAATGAAAGAGGAGGCGGAAATGTCGATTTCACATTCTGCAGAAGTGCCTTCAACTTACTGATATTGATTTTGAAATTATCTGGACCCAGTGTTACAGAATGCATTTGCTGATGCCGCGATCATCTTTCCGGAAAACACAATTATCACAATAATGCTAATTGTGGCTTGCATCTACAATTAGAAAGTAATGTAAAGTTACGTGCATGGCCTCTATATTATGGAGATGTTTCTTTATACATTACCTGACATACCTTCAGTCAAATATCAAACAAATATGTCATATTAAATTTAATATTGGCTTAATTTTTAATTATTTTATGTAATATTCGGTTTTCTTTTCAATGTCTCCTTTTCATTCCAATGATACTCCTTTAAATACGTTAATCTTTTCAATTTTAAATTATTGTGTGTTAGTTAAGTTGAGTTTACTAGTACACATTGAAATATACTGCGCTAGTCTGTTGCTGCTAAATAAATGAACTGTTTTTGTTTTCATCCATTAACATAGTGCACTTAATGTATTATATTTTTTAAATAATAATTATAGATATATAGGTAAAAATAAGTGTAAATGAAATTGATATGCGTTTACTAAATAAAATGACACTTGAACATATTTTAATTTGTATCTTTTTTTTATTAGTTTATGGATAATTCTTCTTTTATGAACGCACTTGATTATAGTTTATATGCTCTGACCAATTTGATTACAGTGAAGAAGTAAGTCTCGAAGAAAGGCAGTAGTTCCATCGAGCTGAAATATTATTTTATTGATATTTTAAATGTTGAGATTAATTCAATAATAGATGCCAATAAATAAATTAATCGAATATATACTTAAAGAAGTTTTGTACGCCATTTTGTCGGCGGAGCCTTTGTGGGACGTGTGCACACGTCTATGGTAAGTTGGAGACTGATTTAACTTTAGAGTTCACGAAACAATTACACATGCTATTGCCAAATATATGAAACGAAATTATAATTATACAATATATTTGTTGCCAGATGCGGAAATTAATTAAATGGACACATGAAAAACGTCAAATAAAAATGAAACGACTTGGCATTTTGCCAATTTTAGGAATTAAACTTAATTTTTCTTTCCTTGCGTTTCTAAGTGGCAACAATTAGGAAAGCCTGCGAAGTTAAAACAGTGTTTCTATTGTGGGAGTCCACAACAGCATCCATGTTTGAAGAGATGTGTAATTTTCTTCATTTCTTATTTCTCTTATACAATGCCAATTCTTACTGTCATTAGAAGTACATTTTCGCGACAAATATAATTCTCTTTATTGTTAATATAACATGTGTGTCTTTTATTGTTCTACACATTGATTTGTTCGTGGAACGTGTACATAGAACCCTGCAGTTATTTAGTCAACACTATTACAAGTTAGGGATATTTAACACAGAAATAGAGTAAACGATAATTAACAAATGCAGATATAGAAACGAAATTATTGCCAAAGTTTATCAATTAAAAAATGATGTCGCATTACATAAAATACACCAGGCTCTTACCCTATTATCACCCTATGCAATGATTATAACTAGTACTGATGTAATTTGAAAGAGTCTGCAGACAAAAGTATTGGCTATAAAGATCTCTTTTGATATTTCAGCTGATGATAGAGGTAAAGGCGTGATGGATGGAGCTAAATGGTTTTTTTTAAATTTGCGGAAAAACCACACTATGAATTTGCGAAGACTTGGTACTATCGTTTCAAAAACGATGAAGCTTGTAAGTTGCTTCAGGAATTGCTGTTGTTAACGCTTGTCTGAAGCAGATTAGGAATGGCAAAATTGTCAGCCGGTGCAAAACATAAAAAGAAAGGTTAAAATCTCAAATATATTTACAATATGAGACTATGAATTCTCCTAGTTCATCGACTATTCCAGCCCGTGGTGACAAATTTTCCCATTTGAAGTACTGTATGTGATATACTGCATAATTTGCTGACACGAATTTCTACTCCACACATGAATTTAATAGCATCTTAACACTAATTGACATCTCAGAGTGCTAGTTGGCCATCTGCGTCCATGATGTTGCACTTTTACCTACGGGATGATGTCTTCTAAGATGATAATAACTTAAGTGATCGAATTGAAATATTGCACGAATTGTTTAGAAAGCACACTATTGGAATGCAACATCTTAAATGGCTTCAAACTTACCTCATCTTAACCTAGTCGAATGTCTATGTGAGGCTATAAAAATACGGATGAAATATTTGATAAGTTTTCCTACTTCTCTTAAAATATGCAGCGCATTTACTCTTTACTTTATAATAAAAACATTTCCATCTCTGATTCCCAAAACAGCGTATAGATATTTGGCGGAGTTCATCGTATGCCTGGTAAAGACCATATTCCCAAAAACCTAGGGACAACAACATATTGAGTAAATGGTAATATATGTATATCTCATGATGGAATATTACCATGACATTAGTGGTCATGGAGCATTCAGTGTATATATCAGGCGTGAATATCCAGGGTGTATAATAAGTATATACATGGTGGTTAGTAAAGTCCTTAAACACGCAGATAACTGTCGAACAGAGAGAGAGAGAGAGCTATATGCATGAGCGTGATCTATAGGTATAGTAAAGTGACTGTATGCTACAAGATGAGACTGCGTTTAGCGCCCCTAGCGGAAAATTTCAGAAAATAAAGCTGATATCTCGAAAACTATTCAAGGTACGAGAAAAAAGTTGATTACAAAGTTGTTAAGCACCAGCTAATTAGTACGAAACGACTTTTTTTCCATCACCTTAATCGGGCAAAAATCGTGGTTTAGGAAGTTTAAGGGGTACAAAATGTCCCTGCGTGACAGCTTTTCCTTCATATAGCTATGTATAGAGGGAAAGCTTCAGGTAGGGGCGATTCTTTCATTGCGCACACAACTTTAAGGGTGGTTTAGTAAAGTCATTATACACGTTGATAACTGTCACACTGCGAGAGATAGATGTATGAATATGATATGTATGTACGATCTGTATACGTAGTGAAGTGACTATGCGCTACAAGGTGAGACTGCGTGCAGCGTACAAATACAAATTTTATTTTCATGCCATTTTTACATCTATATTTTCCATTCTAACATCATCAGTTGAAATTACATACCTAGCGGAAAAATTCAGAACGTAGATCTGCTATCTCGAAAACTATTCAAGAAACGGAAAAAAAAAAGTTAATTCCAAAGTTGTCCAGCATCACTGATGCAGTACGAAATGATACATGAATTGCGGGAATAGAACACGTCAAACGCTAATATGTGGGTATTTGGTTCGGCAAATGTGAACAGCGTATTACTGTATGTCATTATGTGTGCGTTTCTTCTTGCACATTCAGCAGCATTGCAGACGTGACGCTTGTACAGGCATCGGTAATGCGACTGCGGACATTGTCCACAGTCGTCGATCGAGCATGGTAGACGTGTCTTTTGAGATAGCCCCAAAGAAAGAAGTCCAATGGGGTAAGGTCCGGTGACCGTGCAGGTCAGCTCACACTACCACCCTAGCCAATGACCTGTTGGCGGAAGGTTTGGGATAATAATAATTGTACTTCTGTTGGATGGTGAGGAGGAGGAGGAACGCCGTTATGTTGGAACCACATGGTTCTCCGCTCACTCAATGGAACATCATGCAAAATATCCGATAGTACGCCATGTAGCAGCTGCAAATATCGACGTCCCGTTAATGTGCCCTCGTAGTACATAGGTCCAATGAGTCTGTTGTTCAAAATACCGCACCACACATTAACAGACCACCACCACACCTGATGTCGGACTGGTCGTCTCCATAAAGGATTTTCGAGAGCCCAATAATGTCCGTTGTGTCTATTTAACACCCCGTTGCGGGTGAATTTTGACTCGTCCGTCCAAAGGACATTCGCTAAAAAATTCGGCTGCATATCTAAGGTGTTCGTAACGAAGTTTCACCAATTAAAACGTCGCTCAGCATCCCCTGGAACTAGTGACTGCAGCAGTATTCCATAGTAGGGGTGAGCTTCCACTTGCTGCAAGATTTGCCGCACACGGCCGCCTGTTAGGCCACACATATCATACCAACTTCTCTTGAACTGCACCGTGGGTGGGTTAAAACATAAGCTAAAACGTCCTCTGGTTGCACACCCTGACTTACACCTGACCTAAACGGGGACGAGGTGTAATGCTATCCGTCTCTTTCAGTCGTCGAACCACATTAGTGATGGTCATTGCAGTCGGATGGGGTCCCAAAAGAAAACGTACGGCATATTGTCATGCACTTTCTCTTGCATTACGACCACATTCCCCATATAACAGCACCATCTCGCAATACTCGTTGTTGGAATAATTCGCCATATAATATATAACTACAGACGTTTAACGCACCGTTTCACTTCTCACACTGTCTTACACTCCTTGCCTGGCCACTATTTTATGCTTACCGATAACGTATGACGTAGCGTACACATTTGCATATCATGCGCTTTGTGACGAGATTGTGTGTGCAATGAAAGTATCGCCCTTACCTGAAGCTTCCCCTCTACGCAGAGCTGTACGAAGGGAAAGCTGTCACGCAGGGGCCTCCTGTATCCCTTAAACTTCCTAAATCACGATTTTTGCCCTATTAAGGCGGTGAAAAAAAAACAAAAACAATCGTTTCGTACTAACTAGCTAGTGCTTAACAACTTTGTAATTGACTTTTCCCCGTATCTTGAATAGTTTTCGAGATAGCAGTTCTAAGTTCTGGATTTTTCCGCTAGGGGCGCTGCACGCAGTCTCATCTTGTAACGCATAGTCACTTTACTATACCTATGCATTACGTTCGTACATATAGCTCTCTCCGTTCGACAGTTATCTGCGTATATAAGGACTTCACTAACCACCCTGTATAGTGCCAAGTCACAAAAATTTCTCAATGTGAATTACAATATTAGTAGGATAGTTTTGTAGTTTTGATTTCTTTTAAATGTGAGACTTGATTGTTGCTTAGAAGATTTTGCATATGGACTTCATTGTAATTACTTTATAGTGTTCGTTTGACACGGAGGAGAAGATGCCATGTATAAACGAAGATAGATTCACGTTAACAGCCTTGCGTGTGTGTGTATATATATATGCATAGAGTAAAGATGCTTCTTTCAGGTTTCTGAAACAATTGTAATGCTTATATTCTTATTAACACTACAAATTTAAATTTTATCTCTCCATTGTATTCGTGAAATAACAGGTTCCTCACTATTTGCGTGCTTAAAAATTCACAGCCAGTTATCCGCTTGCGTTTAGCAATTATGTGGAAAATTGTCTTTTTATCAGTTTTACATTTATCACTATCAAGTAATTCAATATTATTTCAATTTCAGACATCTCAACAGGTTTGGAAGCAAAGGAACCTGGAGCTATTTTCCTAATGAATTTATTAAAATATTTCTGTCGATTGCAAGCCATTTCTGTTACATTTCTATTCCTGAAATCTTTTTTTCCACAGTCCATAATTTTCTTTTTCCTTCAATTAAATTATTCCACCAATTGAAAGCCGACAGCCTGTGGACATTTTACTAAAGACAGGCATCTTCCCAAGCAAAAGAAGATTCGCATAATAAATATCCGTTTAAATAAATACTGTCACTATGAAGAAAGAAGATCTTTTTTTGGGGAAAAGAAGCATAATTTTTAATTAATTACTAGCTCTGTTTATTTAGAAAACAAATTCTACTTAACAACAAACATTAAAACCATATCTCTTTTTACACTCATGTTTATCATCACGAATAGCATGTAACCTTTCATCATCTTGGGTAACGTAACACTTAAGCACATCTAATTAGATCTCCAGATGGGAAAACTGACGCTAATTGTGTTTCGGATAATTATATCCATCCTTGTTTCTTGTTTGATACCAGGCTTAATGTTTCAGTTACGAAAGAAAATAATGATGGGTAGAATTTCTTAGCAAAGTTCTCCCATAAAACGTGATAAAAATAGTGCTGAGATAATGAGTTTGAAAAGGGCAGATTTTGCTGAAAAATGCTGCTAATTATGCAGGGCTTTTGCATAAAATATACTGATAATGCTTTGGCAGTATCCCATAGACATGCCGCTCATTTTTGAAGCCATCCAAGGCTGTGGACAAATTTGATATAAGGCAGCATTCATGCATGCATATATAAATACATGCATGCATACATACACACACACGCACACGCACACACATACGCACACATACAAACACACACACGCCCGCCGGTCCCTCCATCCATCCATCCATGATTACATAGTCAAGTATAGTAGCCCCACATATGCTATTGTTAATATGTATTTAAGAAGAGAAAAGCGAATATGCGAAATCTCAAGAAATTCTTGTTTTTACTCCGAAAGGCAAGGAAATAAAGAAATTTAATTTAAATCGTAAATATAATTGTATATTCTCAATAATTCCTTCACATACACACACACACACACACACACACACACATATATATATAAAATGCTACATATGCAGAAGCGCTTTTACAGATTTGAAATTTCAACCTATATTTCCATATAAATGTTATATAATGGCATTACATATCTTAATCAGATATTGAAATTTTACTTTAGGTGAAGCAATTCTAGTCTCATCCATGGACATAAAGTTTTATCCATCAGACATTAAAATTTTACTCTGCGTGTGACAACTTCAATTTGTTCGGCATAGAAATGTATTTTCCTACGCTATGTAGAAATTGTTCTCTTAGTAGGGAGGGTAAAGTTAACGGTGGATTTCGAAATAGACACATAAGGCACATGCCCGACTGTGGCATCTGTGGAGGAGTCTGAATCGGAGAGCTCGATTTTCTAAACTCGGCAATATTTAAATAGATGTTCTGTAATCGAAATATAGAGAATGAATATGAGCTTAATGTCTGTGCTGACACAAATTATTCGTACGTAAGACAACACAAATCAGGTTTTAAATGCTCTTTACATGGCGCATCTAATAATTTTGTCTCTAAACATTGAGGGCGGCAGCTAAGAGTCCAGAGATAAATTATTTGTTATTATATGCTGTTAGTCATTATATAAAATTATTAATTAAATATTAGTTTTAATAACTATATGAAAAGTCATCTTCAACAAATTAAAAGGGCGGTACACACATTCACTTATAGCAAATGAAAAGTGCAAAATGCATGCCTTATTTATTTATTTTTCACAAATAATATTCCTCTTTTTTGATAAGGGAAGAACAAACACATAACCCTGCCTGTGTTTAGGGCGACAATTTCTTGAATTTTAACACTGGAAGGTATGCTATGCACTAGTAGGATTCTTACACTTCCAGAAAAATGCAATCATACGGTCAAATTCAGTGACAGGTTTATAAGTGGGCACATAAGGCACATACATGCCTAGGGGCGGCAGAAGACAGCGCAAAAATTAAATTTTCATTGGCAAATTCGTTACATTCAAAGCATTATGTAGACGTATGCTCTCAGAATTGCGGGTTCGATCTTCAGTATTTATTCATTAGTTGGCCTTCATATTAATCGATAAGCAAGTTCAGTTATCGGATTGCACCATATGAAATTTGATTGATGAAAATTGATTGAGTGATTGAAGATTCAACTTCACGTACAAAAAATTAAGATTACGATATAAATGCTTCTTTTTTGTGCAAAACTATTTTTTTACAAGGGGAAAAAGGGGAAGCTGTATGGCCTATACCCATGGAAGATAAATTTCTAAATACGCTACTAGGCAACGTTTTAACTGATCGCATTTTCGTTTTTTTTTATTCAATTTATTTTAAAGCTGAAATGCATTATATGTGACGGGCACGGGATGATTGAATAAAACTATATTTTAAATTTGTTTGTTGAGATTATATTTTAAGCAATTCGCTATTGTGATTTGAATATGATGCAAAAATAAATTGGAAGTTAGAATTTTCCATTATAATTATTTGTTGATGTATTGCGTTTCTGACATTTTGCAATTTCGTCCGAGATACATGGGGATAAAGCTGACGTTATTAATGCTTCGTTGCAAACAGATGGCTATGCTTTAAGAAAAATAGAATATCGACAGAAAAAACTTCGAAAAACCACTCTCCCAATTTCAATCTAGGAGTCCTTTCAGTATGGAAGTGCAGTCTGCAGTCCTCTCTCGTTATGGAACCTCACCCTCCTGAGTTTATGGAAGTGTCGGTAGGGGGCGTTAAAGAGAGGGAGAAGGGGCCAATGTTTAATTAGAACCCATTACCGGGGGAAAAATTAGTCCCCGCTTTACGGTATTTAATTGAACACTCCCAGACGACGGCGGTATCACAAGAAGAAGGGAAAGAAGGTGGGTCGGTGGGGTGGGTGTTGTTGGAACAACGAAATGCATCTTCAAGGAGGATTAGAGCTGAAAAAGATGGTAGAATTCACTTTTATTAGGCATTTCTACTTCACAGGACCAGAACCCAGCATTGGTTTGAAATTAACGAACTCCTTTGCATGATGAAATCCGCTGGATCTATCGACTAAGAGCATGGTAACAGAGGTTATTCCATGCGAAGGTACATCAGCATCAAGAACATGGACTTTGCAACATTTTCAGTCTTCAGAAAAATTAATCATAAAGATCGGGTCAGAGAGGTTTTGAAGAAGGTTCAAGTCCTATTTTATTCAGACTGCTTTTGATTTCAGAGTATTCTCAGGCACTATTCTGCAATCTCGATGAAGCATGTTACATACTTTAGAACCATAGTTTCTAATGGGGATCATTTAATCCAAGGGCGGATCCAGGATATTATTACTGGGGGGGGGCGGTTTCGGGGGCCCCCACCTGGAAAATTTTTAGTTTCGGACTGTGTTAAACAGTTTAGGTAAATGTTGTTATATTACTAGCCTTCCTTTATACTCACCAAAATATTTAATTTACGATAATGAATTAAAGCTGGGCTTTTCTTTAATTAAACTATATGGTTTAGGGTAGATTATAGTGAAGTATAACAGAAGGTTAAGCTGGTAAAGGATACATATACTATAAACAAAACTATAATTTACAATGTAATTAATAGAGCAAGTTTAAATTTAAACTACAAAAACGTTGTAATTATTTTACTTTTTTTTTTGTAACAAACAACTTTTTAAAAAATTTGAAGTTTATAGTGCAAAGTCGAGCCATCTTGGTTTCTTTGAAAATTTGTCAATCACTTTATTTACATCAATATGAATGTCTCTGTGGGTGTGTATTAAAAGTCTCTTCTGTCATCCGCGTTCGAAGCCAAGTTTGACGGCGCTTCAACGATAAAAAACTACGTTTTGCTGAAGTAACCCTTACTGAAAATGCAGTTTGAAAGGCAAGTAGCTTATAGATTCGTGGAAAAACGTCTTGATCGCATTTCTCCAAGGCTTGGAGACTTTGGTGTAAGATTTTAGTTTATTACGGTAGTAACAAACAACACATAAAATATTCTTCATCGTCTTTTTTGACCATTTAAGCCTGATGGGATGGAGGAGATCGCCCCCTCCACCCCTTGTTAGATCCACCCTTGATTCAATCTTAGATATTTGATAACATTTTCACTATGCATACTTCGTTAATTTTAACGCCTAAAGTTTTATCTATCCAACAAAATCCCTTGAAATTAATTACTCTTATCTATTCATCTTTTCACCTTCTCTCTTCTTTCCATCGTTATAATTTTTACTTAAAACTTTGAGTAGTGATATTAATTTCCATAATTATAAATCAACAGTCTTTGTATTAGCTTACATGACATTATTTTTTCCTCCAGTCTCCCAGGTAAAACCAAAATATTTTTATCCATGATTAGACTTTGTGTCTCTTCATTGATTTTTTCATTGTTTGATATTTGGCCTTTATATTTCATGTCAATAATTTTCCATTTAGCTATCGGATCACCCCTTAATAAGCTTATTAGCATTATTAAGTCATGCGTGCATACTACCTTCATTAATACAACATCTTTCTTTTGTAAAGTAATGAAGCTTATAGAAATAATGATGACTACTTTTATTTACACATATACATCTCATTACAATAACAACTTGTGGCAAGTCTATAGAAAATAACGTAAATGGCATAATCAGCCATAGACTTGCTAAAAAATGAGAAAAATATGGGGGGAGGGAGGAATACATAGTAAATAAGCAAACAATAATTAATTAGTTAAGCTCACCGGGATTATTAATCATCTAACCCAAATAATTAAATCATCGTCACTACATCAGTACACAGTATAAATCAGTCGTTCTCAACCTGGGGGTCACCGCAACTATTTTTATTTACAATTAATTTTATAAGGAATCTTATACCAAATGTTCCAATGATTTTATATCCAGACACATACATTGCAATATTCTACTAATCGTTGTTAACTTTATATCTATAACATACATTAATATATATAAATTAATATAATATATATAATTAATATAATATATATAATTACTATAATACATATAATTAATATAATACATATAATTACTATAATATATATAATAACTATAATACATATAATTAATATAATATAAATAATATAATATAACATATATATAATTAATATAATATAATTTTCTATTTAATGTGTTTTCTTTACTCTGTTAAAAATGCTTTTATTATGCAAATGTTGCGGTGGCAGACAGAGGGGGTCACGGATCTTTTGGTTACTATAAAAAGGGGGTGTCGCAGATTACTTAGCTACTATAAAAGTGGGTCATGGCTTGAAGAAGGTTATGAACCATTGGTGTAAATCAATAATAACTTCACAACATGTTAGACAATAAATATATAAGAAACACATCCAACAACAGTATCAATATCTCTAAATATCGTTTTCGTTAAATCTTTTAAATAGCTTCTGATTATTTATTAATTTCATTTCCATGTGTAGCTCTTTCCAAAGTTTAGATGCCTTGTAATTTATATTATCACGATTTGTCTCTGTTTTTATCTTTGGTAACAAATATTTCCTGAATTCTCTATATCAACTTCTATTAATCTCATTCCCCTGGTAGTAAAATCAATTCCTCGTGTCTACATTCCTTTGTTCTTTCAGTGTTTTTTGATAAAATATTATATGTATTTTATTTATTTGTAAAATATTATTTTTAGTCGCTATTAATTTCCAGTTTAAACTAATATTATCTCTGAAATGCATTTTTATTATTATTTTCTGTATATTGCCCGAAAAGTTTTCCAAAAAGTTATCCAAAGCATTTGACACAATAAATCATGATAAACTAATACAAAAGCTCTTTAATTCTGGAATTAGTTGTAACCAAAATGATTTGCTTAGAAACTATCTGACCAACAGAATACAACACGTTAAGATTAATAATTGCTGTTCGAATACTATGTGACCTCTATATGGAGTCCCTCAGGGCTCCACTTTGGGACCTTTATTATTCATTTTTTACATCAACGATTTGTTCTTTACTCCAACACAATCGTAAATAATGTGTTCGCTGATGACACAAGCCTTTTTACCGAAATAAGGATTGTAATGAACTTTTTGCTCTAGTTTAAAATGACATCAAACTCTTCACCTCATTTTTTACTAACAACCACCTTACATTAACTACTAACAAAACTAAATGCCTTCTGATTACAAATCCATAAAACATACAAAACAATTCTCAACGTTCTTTAAATATCGGAAATGACTCTGTGCAACTGTCCAATGAAACTAAATTTTTAGTTATTACACTATAGTCTAGTCTAAAATGGAATCATCACATAGACAATATGTGTTCTGTCGCTGGCAGAAATATAGGGATTATGTGTAGGATCAGTTATTTCTCCCAATTAACAAACTCATTGATATGTAGTACACTTTTCTCCTTTCTAGTGTATACTATTGTCACCTAATATGGGGTTTCACTACTAAAAATAACATACGTAGACTTCAAACACTTCAAAATAATTTTTTAACTTATTAAAACTTAAACATGCCTCACAACTCTCTAATGCTGAGATAATGCATAAGTATAATATTTTACCAATAAACAAATTATTTAGCTATAAGCTTTCTCTATTAGTGTTCAATAACATAAGGCAGGGGTCCTTTCAGTCGAAGGGCCAATTTTGCTTATTCTTGTAGGCCCGCGGGCCGCACTACTGTATCAGCAATATTAGGACTGAACAAAAGCGGCCCGAGTGGTGTCCCCCCAGCCCCCGATCAGCCGTTTTGATATTTTTTTCCTTACGTCTCTATATTAGTTTTGCATGCCCACCCAAAAATATTTTCTGTATCCGCCTTTGGGACTCAATATATATATTACAATGTAAAATACGTATGGAAGCAAAATACATTTACAATACTTTTAGGTATTAATATGTAAAGCGAAATCAAACCTTTTAGTGAGATTTTTGTCACTGTTTATTTTTAACAATCCTGTCAATATCCGGTCTTATTTTTGATATTACAATCCTAAAAGTGTTTCCAAGGTGGACGTCAGTTATTCTGGTCCTAACTTTTCATTTTATCAACTTCATTTTTGGGAACGTCTGTTTACAGACGTACTGGCGTACGCAGGGAGGATTGTTGGGGTTGTACTTCCCACTGCAATGGAATTTTGTGTATACACACATATAAGTACACGTATATACATAATATGTTTATATTATGAACATATGGGGTTGTAGCTCTGTAACCAGGTATGTCTCCAAAGGGTACGCGCTGTACGCGCCGCGTACTCTCAAGAAATTTTGAAAAATACCGAATATGTGCCCCATACTCTCAAGGTCTCAAAAAAGTTTTCGTATTTGCTGGTTTTTGGACAACTTTCAACAAAGTTCAGCCTTTTTTTTTTCTAGTCATTTACAAACTTGAATGGGAAAAACCCTGAACTCCCCCAAGCCTCAAAATATTTTCTTGCGTACGACCAAGAGAGGAATGAAAACTGATGAAAATGTCAACTGCCAGTTTGGGCTTGGATACACGATAAATCATCAGTTAAATGGCAATCAGCGCAAAACGGTGACGTCACCAAATCCAGTAACCCCGCAATTACAATATTCTTTAATTAAGACAGCACCGCATACTCTCAATAATTTTCTTCAGGACAGCCCTGTCTGTAACACCCTATTGTAAGCCTGTAACACTTCCTTTATGAATTTTCTGCTTACACCTATACTCAGATGTAAGTACTCCCGAATAGTGATATTTTCAGAACATGCAGTCAGATGGTGGGGAAGATGTTCTTATCGACATATTTAGAATAGAATTTGATGAGTCCTAAGATGAATTTTTTTTAAATCACTGTTGCACTACAAATCAATAAAACTACACCTAATGCATTTGCATCCATATGGGGCAGGGGGCTCGAGCCCCACCTAGCCGTTGAAAAATTTGATTTGCCTGATTCTTCAACGCATTTTGTTTTCAAAAGTTTACAGTAACGTTTAAAATAAAGTACTTTTGGCTCATTACTAATTATGAAGCAGTATCTATTATTTTTTGCAGCATTTTTGAGTATATTGTACATCAAAATTTGACAGCTGTGAGAAGGGAGGTAATATTTTTAGCCCCCCCCCCAACCTACAAATACTCATATGGGCGCCAATGACCTAATGCCCATATACGGTAGAAAACTAAAGTAAAACACGATCGAAAGGAAAACCAAGTGTTACTTTGGTTCTATAGTGTTTTAAAATATTTCTTATGAAATATGAAAATGCCAACAGAATAAAATACAATGTTTATTTCAGACTCCAAGGGAGCAGGGACGTTATTTTTGTGTGAAACAATTTGTATTTTTTCATGAGTTGGCGGGCCGCGGGTTGAAGACCCCCTGACATAATGTATAACACCAATTCCTTCTTTATTGACA
>QLNU02015359.1:827683-839368 GCA_006491805.2 Dysdera silvatica | reverse complement strand
GTTTTATCATAATTTTGGCTCATATATTCTTTAAAGACATTCTCAATATATCTTTCTCTATCTATTATTTTTTCAGATATTTCAATAAAAATTTTTTTGAAGCAATTTGCCATTTCCCCCTTTACCGTTATAATTCTATTATCATCTTTTTATTAATTTTATTTCTTTATTTTTATTATCTCTACACAATAATTTATTTATAAACTTTCAATTATTTTTATTATCTACATTAATCAAGTTTTCATCTAAATATCTTTTTTTGTGCCAAACAATTGATTTCAGTTTGATACAGTTTCTTAATTTTTGAATCTTTCTAAATAAATCAAATTTTTTGTTCTTATAAATCTCTTAAATCTTAAATAAATTATTCCTTTTCTTTATATTATTTTTGATTCTGTTGTTTATCCAGCACTTATTATTTATTTTGTCTTTAATGTATTTCCAATTAAAAAAATTTTTCACATAATTCTTTAATTTTTCTTAAAAATATATCATATTTGTTATTATGATTTAATTCTATATCCCAATCAATTAATCTCAAGTCTTCCTCAAATTTATTAATATTTTTTTACTCAGGTTTCTGATTCTCATTTTATTATAATTTTTTTAAAAAATTTCCATATATCCCTACTATAATAGCCCTATGATCTCGTATTTGATAATCTAGGACACAAGATTTATATTCCCTAATATTTGTAAAACACACATCAATTATTGTAGATGAATTTGTAGTTATTCACTCGTGGAATCTTTTATTACATTTTTTAGTCCCATTATTTTCATTGTATGTAGTAAATTGTTTTTTATACTTGATTCTTTGTCAATATATTTAAATCTCCAATTAATAAAATGTTTCCATTTTGCAATTTCTCCCATTTCTCGTATAACCAATTAGTTAAACTATTTACATTACTACCAGGTTTTCTGTATATGACTCTTGTTCTTAGTTTCCCTCTTTTTACTCTTATTATTTCCCAATCCTCAGTTAATTGACTAATTTCGTTCAAATTTTGAAAAATTGAAAAATTTTTCAAAATTTTCAGGTTTGTCATTAATGTAAATGGGTACTCCACCTCCTCTTTTTTTTTCGCATTACATGATACTCATACCAACCTGGAAACTCCATATGATCACGTGCTTTTGACCAAGTTTCTGTAATTGCTAATAAATCTATTTTGTAATATTTGTTATCCATTAGTAACTCTATTTCATCCACTTTGTTATTTATACTCCTGGCATTGATGTGTAATATTCTTAGTAAATCTTTATCTTTTAGCCACTCAATATTCCCACTATTATAAATGTTACTTATATTATTTACTCCATCCTTATTAAAGCATTGTTTACATATATTACATATTTTATACATATTACATTTCTGACACTTATTGCATTTTTTACACTTATTAAATTTTTTACACACATTACATTTTTTATACATATTACATTTTTCACACATATTACATTTTTTAGATATAACACATTTTACATATATATTGCTTGCATTATTTGATTCATCATTATCATTATTACATTTATTACACTTTGTATTTTCTAACATCTGTATAATAGCATCATCAATTTCCAATTATCTATATCACTTATACGGTCTACAGATTGACCATTTGTGGTCAAATTATTGTATTCTGTGCCTATCTCATAATTTATTAGACCTTTAGTTAAACCATAATCATTTAATTCACCTTTCATTTCATGAATATCTATAATTTTGTAAAGCAGTATCAAATCCAATATTTTCATCCACATTAAATAAATTTTCTACTGTGCTCACATTATTTTGATTGCTATTAATTGAATTACACAAATTATTTACATAATTTTCCATACTTCTTTGTGTCTCGTTAATTTTATCTATTCTACGGTTAATGTCATTATCATGGGAATATTCATTAACAAAATTTAACATCAAATCGAAATTTTTAACAATGTTATTATCAAGATTACTAGCACGTTCATTATCAATATCATTAACATCATTTAACAACATTACATAATTACTTTTATCATTTGACTCGATACAATCAACAATGTTTTTATCACCGATATTTTTAAATCACAAATTAGTAATACCATCAGTATCAACCCCAAAACCACTCTCAATAATAGTCCCATTATTTCCAGTTATAAATTGTCATTGTAGTTTGTCGATGTCAGAGTAGTTATTAATTCCGACAACATCACTGTTATCATTTTTCCTTATTTTTATTTTGCCATTTGTTGTCCAGAGCTATTTCCAATCGTATTTCTTTTTTTTTCTTCATACCTCTGTAAACAATCTTCTCCTGAAGGGGCAAAGATGTTCATTAATATAAATAGTGTTATTACCATTTTCATCAGTTTCATTTTCGATAATTTCATGCGCTCTTATTTTAATTCTTTTCTTTTTTAACATCAATTTATTTTTTATTTCTCTGTTTGAAAATCTCACCACAATTTTATTATTTTTGTTCGGTCCCATGCCTGTTCTGTGGGCTGTCTCTATTTGATATAAATTTATATTCATATCCAATTTTTTACATAACTTTAATACCAAATCTTCACATTTTTGATTGTCCTTATATGTAAGTCCAGTAATTTCTACATTGTTCCTCCTATTGTATTAATCTCGATTTGGCCGTTTATGATCTCATCCATCTCATTTTCTAATGATTGTACTCTTTTACTTAATTCATCGTTTATTCTATCTCTTTCTCTTCCCCTATTTTCGCTTTCATTTCTCCACTTTCTTAACTCCTTTCTTAATGCACTGTTTTCTTCCAAATTCCCTGGACGATATATATGTAATATGTATATATCCTGGACTTCCATAAATGTAAATCTCATTTCCTCACACTTATTTTTCATTTCCTCTATCCTTTTATGTATTTATTATTATTATTATTATTATTATTCATCTTTATTCATATCAATGTAAAACATATTACAATAAGTAATTCATGAAACTTTGAAGTTGATTAACGTATTACATTTAACTTAATACAAAATTATCTAAAAATAAAAATTAGGAAGCAATTGTACAAAGATATTGGAGACACCGGAAAAAGACCAGTTTAACTGATCTGACTAGTCCAGTGCCCCCCCATAAACATAAAATACCTGCTAACATCAGCACCATGCTATTTATTAATTAGGTAAATGTGTAATTTCAATAAATAAAAAACAGCAAAAAGAGAAATGGCTGAACATCGGTAAGGGGCAGAAAAATTCGAGGAAAAAATAATTTCTCGAACCATGCGCTTAAATTCTGAAAGGGAATGAATGTAAGGGAGGTTATGACCGATATAATTCCAAATTTTTGGACCAATATTGTTCAAAGAGGTTCCACCAATATTGGTACGAGTGTGTGGTATTCTAAACATAGGTATTGATCCAAGATCATATTGTGGAGTAAATGGAACAAAATATATCGAGTCCCCAAGAAAATTAAAAATAATTCGTTTGAACATTAAGATCTGCATTAAATAGCAATATAGTGAAGTTACTGGAATGATATTAAAAGATGAGTAAAATGTCAAAGGATCAGATCGATTAAATCGATTTGGAAAGAAAATTGTAAAAAATCTATTTTGAAGTCGTGATAATCTAACTGTGTTTGTACTCGTAGAAAGACCAAAGATCAAAATCCCAAAATTGAATAATGAGGCCACTAACGAATGATAGAGCGTCAGAACAATCCTAGGTGGAAGAGAAGTCCTAAATCGCGTCATCATTCCAATGGTCCTTGAGACCTTTAGGCAAACATTATCGTATTGGCGGTTCCAAAGCAGTTCTGCTGTGAAAGTTATACCCAAGAATTTTACCTCATCACAAAATTTTATTACAATACCATCATAAATAATAGGTAAAATTGGAAAAATGTCACGTTTTGATCGTGTGAAAACCACAGTTGATGATTTATGTGTATTGATCGTAAGTTTATTAGCTAGAAACCATTCAGTCATATCATAGAGCGCAGTGTTAGCAATAACAATTAGATCCTCCAAACAGTCACCAACAAAAAAAATAGAAGTGTCATCTGCAAATAAAATTGTAGAAGGAATACATGAAAGGGATAGTAAATCATTAATGTAAATTAAGAATAGTGTGGGACCCAAAGGAGAACCCTGAGGAATACCAATATTGACCAAGGAAAGTTCAGAGGCACCACCAGTCATTGCAACAAACTGTCTTCGATTTTGAAGGAAAGATGAAAAGAGAGAATGAGTAACACCACGAATACCAATATATTTAAGTTTTTCAAGTAAAATATCATGAGAAACGGAATCAAAAGCTTTAGTTATATCTAAGAAGATTCCAATAGTAAACAGGCGATTATCAAGTGCAGAGGAAATAATATTATGGGCATGTAAAAGTGCAGTCTCAACAGAAATCCCAGTACGAAACCCAAATTGATTAGGATGTAGAATATTAAAATGTTCAAGAAATTTAATTAGTCTAGTATTAATTAATGACTCAAAAACTTTGGCAAAAACAGATAAAATTGAGATCGCCCTATAGTTCCCGGGATCGTTTCGATCCCATTTTTTTATAAATCATTGTAATACGAGTAATTTTCAGTAAGTCTGGAACAATACCTTGTTCAAAACAATTATTAAATAAAATTAAAATAGGATCAACCAGGAGATCCGCAGCCGCCACAATAGCTCGAGGAGATATTCCGTCAAATCCAGGCGAATGTCTAACATTCAAAGAGGCAAGACGTCTCAGAAGTTCAACACGGTCAATAGGTTCCATCACAAAAGAATGATCTACACCAGGGGAAAGCCGAAGAAAGTCTGAAGAGTCCACTCGAGTTTACATATCTCTTTGAGTCTATCTTTCTTCACTTTCCCTCATACCTTTCTTTACTTTCCCTCATACCTTTCTTCATCTCTCTCAATTCCCTTATTATTCCACATATTCCCGAATCTCCTTGGTCCAGGTCTTTTGGACTTATTTCTATGCTTTCATTTCCATCTCCCCCTATCACTATTATCTGATATCACATCATCATCCTCTCCACACTTCTTCTTTCTTCTTCGATTCTTTACCATGTTTATATATAGTCTCAATTATATCGAAGTATAACGTATTTTAGCGGAATTATTTTTTCATTATTATTCACAGGATTCAAATTTAGTTATTATGATCATAATTCATTATCATTTTTGAGTAAACGCATCTTGAATTACAGTTACTAATTATGCAAAGTAAGTTTTGAATGTTTCAATTCGTGTTTCACTGCACTACCTTAACAGTCCATTAATTTAGTTTTGTGCAGTGATGTCTCGTACATTTAGTCGACTGTATTAGCGAAGTCACTTACCATTTACCGACTTAATAACTTCATATACATCACTAATTCTGTAAATGCACTACAGCAAAATCGATGCAACCCCAAATTTGCACGATTACCAAACACTAATTAATGCCACGTAGCAGCCAACGGCAATGTCTTGAAGATTCGATATTTCTCCACAATGAATATAAAGTTCGATATCTTTTTTTTTCTACTTATGTCAATATCTCAGTTTAGCAATTAACAATAACACTTCAATCTCGATTCAATCAATTCACAATTCAATCTCGATTACGACCAATAATAACACTTACATACATTTTTTGGGGGGCGTAACTTTCACACGTCTTGCCTTTCTGGGAAGGCCGCAAAAAAAAAAAAAAAAGTTAGTAGCGTTATTTAGTTTTAAATACTACGAGTCGTTCTATCAACGTGGACGCTATCTGTTGCTAAAAAAATACCAACAGCTTCGGGTTCGTTATCTTTGGCGAATTCCTTTTTTTTTTTTAACAGAAAGGTAGTTCAAAGAGGTATAAGTGGTGGCACTGTATTCACAGTGTATGAAGTGTATGAAGATTCACAGTGAACAGGTTTTCTAATGAAGTCCGTTTGAAAAATAGGAAAGAAAGGATCCGTACCAGTTTTGGAAAATTATTTAAGCAATATTTAACATTTAAAATACTAGTAAAAACCACTCGTGTCAACAGTTTATAGTATACTCAAAATCAGTCCGTTAACGAAACGTTCCTTATTGCTGCGTTTGATATTTTAATATGCAATCCAGGAAGACGAAAAAACACATATATTGTGGTCTCCCACAATAGAAATGCTAGTTCACTTCGCAGTCTTTCTAGCTGTTGCCACTTAGAAACACAAGGAAAGCAAACTTAAAATAAGTTCAATTTCTAAAATTGGCAAAATGCCAAATTGTTTCATTTTTATTTGATGTGTTCCCAAATGCAAGTATACAGAATTTTATGTTCCGTATCTGGCAATAAAAACATTGTATTGTGATGTGTCACTTATAAAGAAAGATTGCTTTAATTACAATGTAAAAGACTCATTATTTCTATCAGCAATCACAATCCATGAACTGTTGGTGATACTCAAAGAAAAACTAACCCAAAAAAGGCTCAGGTCATGATAAGATTTACCTTATTGTTGTGAAATACGTTTTAAATATCATCGAACTTCCTCTCCTTCATCTTCATATTTATAATCTAATTTTCTCTACAGGAATCCTGGCGCATGATTTTTAACTTGCTGCCGTTGCTCCCATATACAAAAAGGATTCTAGAACTGACATTTCCAACCATAGGCCAATTTCAGTACTGACAATTTTTGCAAAAATTTCCGAGAAATTACTTTTTAATAGACTTCACGCTTACTTCTCATCCCATAAAATAATTCATCAAAATCAGTTTGGATTCAATAAAGGCAAATCTACTGAACAGGCTCTACTTGCAGCCACTAATTTTATTTATTCAGATATAGATTCTAAATAATCTGCTGATGGCGTATTCTTCGATCTGTCAAGAGCTTTCAATACTATTAATCACAACAGACTTTTTCAAACTTAAATTGGCTGGTATCCGTGGACTTCCCAACATAATTCTCAGAAACTATTTGACAAACTGAGAACAATTTGTGCACATGTGTGGTTGCAGCTCTGCGTTATGTCATACACTCTGCGGTGTTCTACAGGGGTCGATTTTGGGGCCTCTACTATTCAACTTCTACAATAATGATATCTTCCATCTATCAACTCCTCACAAACCTACCGTTTTGCTGACGATACTGGTATCTTCTTTAAAAGCACTGAAATCAACGCACTAATCTTTTTGGTTAATACTAATATTAAATACTTTGATAAATTCTTTAAAAGTAACTGTCTAATACTCAATACCTCAAAGACTAAACGCCTTCTTTTTACCAACAAAAAAATATAAACCCTAAACATTTAATCTCAGTATAAATAATACAATGATCCTATTCTCACAAAGTTTAAACTTCTTCGGTGTAACGCTGCAATCCAACCTTAAATGGGGTATTCACGTTAGCAATATCTGTAACAAAATTAGTAGAAATATTGCAGTGATTCGAAACGTCAGCTACTGCTTACCTGTCTGGATTCTTCTTGAACTTTACTGTTCTATGATTTATTCTTTCCATTACTATTGCCTTCTGATATGGGTAAACACTTCCAAGTCTAATGTCATCAGACTTAACAGACTGCAGAAAAGATTCCTCCGCCTCCTAAATTATCAAACTAACACTTTCAGAACTACTGAATTAGCTTACGATCATCATATATTAATTGAAAAATTATTTTACGTACAAAACTTCTATCTTCATGTTTAAAACTATACGAAATGGTACTCATTGGGATCTCATTTCACTGTGCTTTCTGATCATACCCAATTTACGGATTTGATCCTGAAAAAGATTGGTAAAGTTCTAAACATCGAACTAAATACTTCCAATATGGAAGCATCTCATCGAGTCCTCTCTTCTCAAAAATTCAAGCCCATTATAGCTCGATTTGTAAATCGCCGCACTAAAGAAACCATTATCGCCACAGCCAGGAAAAAAAGAATTACATCGAAGGACCAGGGATTTTCTGGAGAAGTGCAGCCAATATTCATAAGTGAACAATTAACGCAAAGACGGAAACAGCTATTCGGAGCCGCCCTCGAAGCAAAACGTACACATGGCTGGAAACACCTGTGGACTTCTAATGGAAAAATCCTCAGCTGATACACGGACGGAAGTACCATTCTCCAAATAACGTGCCGTAATCTTAAACATTTCAACATTGTCGACCAGCCTTCGGACCCATCTATCCGGCGTCAATGATCCGTGTGGGGTGCTTCCGGATTTAAAAGATGGCTTTCTTGTTTTTACCTTTATCGCGCGCTTCTTTTCTCCTTCCTTCGCTATGGCTTCTCGGTTTCTTTCTCCCTTATCTATTAATTGTCACTATCACTGTGCGGGCGATTTGCAAAGCATATTAGCTAATTGCAGGGACGACCTAAGCGTCCTGCACATCAATATCCGTAGTCTCCTTAAAAACTTAGATCTATTCTCGGAGTTGCTCATGACTTCAAAAATTTCTTTCAAAATTATTGCATTAACCGAAACCAGAACTCTTTCTCAAATCGACGCTAAATATTTAAATCTAGATAATTACCGTCTAGAACACGTCTCCAGACCAGACAGCTCTCACGGGGGTGTAGCCATTTACGTGCATAAAACGGTTAATTACAAAATTAAAAACGTCGGCCCAATTGATTCCTGTGAATCACTCTTTCTGGACATAAATACTTATTCCCCCTGAATACAGTTTCTGTGGGTGTTATTTATCGTTCACCAAACAACAATGCAGCCGACTTCCTTAAAGCACTTGAAATTTCTCTTTTCCAAAATTTTTCAAAATCGAATTTAATACTTTGCGGTGATTTTAATATAAATTCGCTCGAGAACACCCCTATTAACCGTTCTTTATCTAACATCCTTGCTTCCCACGGCTGCATTCCCTTCCTTAATAAAGTTACCAGAGTTACAGACGTGTCAAAAACCCTCCTAGATCATATTTATTCCAACATCACCGACTATCCATTTCAGGCAGGCATAATTCAAACGGGAATCTCAGATCATTTTCCGGTATTTATTAAAATATCGAATTTACTACCAAGATGCACTATTGATCGTAAAACCCCGAGAATTTCCTACAACCTAGAAAAAGTTTCCTCACTACTCAACAATGCAAACTGGCTTGACGCGATGTACAACAGTTTCGATCCCAACGAGGCTTACAATATTCTTACAAAAGGGGTAACTGGGGCTTTAAAAAATTCCGAATATTTAACTAATAAGTCTTATAAACGCACTCCAAGAAAGCCTTGGATCACAGGAGGTATCCTGAAATCCATCATCAATAGGGATCGGCTTCATGCTAAATACAGGAACAGTCCTTTTGACCCCCTTTTAAAATCAAAATATGTTTCTTATCGTAATTTGTTAACTACAATCCTGAGAGTAGCCAAAAGGAACTACTTTGATGCGAAGTTTAAAATCTCACTCGGAGACAACAAATCTACGTGGAAAACAATTTACGAGGCCCTAAACCGCAAAAAATCAAATAATCTCCTCCCCACCAAAATCAATGCCTTTGGCACTGAGCTCCACACAACTAATACAATAGCCAACGGCTTCAACGAACTTTTTGCAAACGATCCCCCCCTCCCAACAGTAGTCCCACTCCCCCGCACCACTCAGAAGTTTTTGAACCCTTCCCCGCCGCCGGGTCTTCTTTCTTCCTTAAACCATTGAGCAGAAACGAGGTCAAGCCTTCTATTAATGCTCTTAGTTCCAAGTCCACAGGTCTCGATAATATCCCGCCGCATATTGTTAAAGCCAACCCAGATTTCTTTGCAAATGCTATTGCGCATTTAATCAATATCAGCTTCAATAAGGGTATTTTCCCCTCGAAGCTTAAGATGGCTAAAATTATTCCTATATTTAAAAAAGGCGACCCATCTGACATTCAGAATTATCATCCTATTTCTATCCTTCCAGTTATTAGCAAAATTTTTGAAAAGGCTTTACACAGTAGACTTGAATCATATTTCGAAAGTAAAAACTTACTTTACAAACATCAATTCGGCTTTCGAAAACATAGGTCAACAACTACCGCCCTCCTTAATATCAAAGAGATGATTTCTGACGAAATAGACAAAAGCAATTTTGTAATAGGAATGCAAAGAGATCTCCAAAGAGCGTTTGAAAATGTTAAGCATGACATTTTACTGACGAAATTAGAACGGTATGGTATTCGGGGTACACCTCTAAAATTACTGAACAGCTACCTTTCTGATAGGCAACAGCAAGTTTTCATAGGTAAAACTCCCTCAACTCGCAAAACTATTTGCGTTGGTGTATCTCAAGGAAGCTGTTTAGCTCCGCTATTCTTCCTTCTTTACATCAACGATTTGCCCCAAGCTGTCCTGAATAGTCAGCTGTTTCTTTATGCTGACGACGCGACACTTCTGGTATCGGGAAAAAATATCGAAGAAACAGTGCAAAAAGTCAACCAAGATTTAGATAACATTTCACGTTGGCTTTACGTTAACAAACTAGAGCTAAACATTGCAAAATCTAACTACGTTATCTTCCATTCCCGGCAAAAAATATTACCTAACAGTTCTCCTATTACTTTCCGCAACTCCATCCTTCAGGAAACGAAATCAGCCAAACTTCTTGGAGTAATTTTCGATTCAAATTTAACCTGGAAAGAACACATTAACGATCTCACCAATTCTCTTAGCAGTCTCCTGGGAATATTTTTGAGATTCAGACATGTCGTTCCTCAATATATCCTAATGATTCTTTACTATTCTTTATTTTATTCAAAACTTACCTACTGTCTTGAGGTCTGGGGAATCACATATTTTACTTCCCTTAGGCAATTGATAGGAACGCAAAAAAAAAAGCTTATGCGAATAGTTAACTTTGCAGGCTTCCATGAACACGCTGGCCAATTTTTTAAATTATGGCGCATTCTTCCTTTCACTCTCTTAGTAAAATATAAACTTGCACTCCTTATGTACAAAGTCACAAAAGGTGACCTAGTTTTACCTTTCTCCATCTCACAGACGACACATGATTACAATACACGTCACCAGGACGATATCAGGCTACCGCGGACTCGCACAAACTATAAAACACACAGTGTCTCCGTTACGGGTTCTAAAATCTGGAATTCGATCCCTCAAGAATTTAAAGCCCTGTCTTTTCACGCCTTTAAAGCCAAAATCTTTGATTAGTACTTAAATCAAGTATGCTCTGCCTGCTACTTCTGCCTTCCCACTCTTTCCTTTTAGTTTTCAGTTCTTCCCCCTCCTCTGCTCTCCCTGCTCTTCCTTTTCCATTTTTCTTTTGTCTGCCTTTCCTTATAAATGTCCTTTAAAACTGCACCCGCAACGGTCAACTCAAAATTCATTTACATTTTTCTACTATTTTTGTTTCTCCTACTTCTTCTCTCGGCCTTGGCTACAAGGAAAAACATTCTTACTCTGCAGCCCACAAAGATTCCACCTTTGGACTTCAACCTTCACTTGTAACATCTTCGAGTCAAGACTCTGCTCATAAACTCTGTAAATGTGATACACCTGCGAATGTAAATCTCTTAATAACAATGCGGATTTGTACGCGCGAATCTATATCGTTATTGTTTCTTGTTGAATACGAGAAATCCCTTGCTTTGTCTTCCGGAAAGAGAGCCCCGTTACTAGCATCGCTACTGCTCTCTTTCCATTTCCCAAGCAAATCGTTTGTATGGTCTCCTGATGTACATAATAATAAGGAATAAAGTATTACTTACTTAC
>QLNU02015359.1:812613-827583 GCA_006491805.2 Dysdera silvatica | reverse complement strand
GCAGACTTCGAGAATAGAGAGTTAATGGAAGTTTTCTCCTAGTTGGTTTTCTATTGCCTTAGTTTGTTGTCGACGCTTTACATTGTTATGGCGCAAAATTTGCCCACCTTGGAGAACGCATCTTTAATAATCAAAACTTAACCCTTTGAAAAGCCTATAGATTAACCTTTTAAGTGCTTATACGTCGTTATGGAAACGTAGCTATACGGGACATGCCGTGATAACAAACCAACTCTGTCGATGTTCAACACACGTCAGTGACCATCATTTATACTAGTGTACCTGTCTACACTAGTATATACTATGTATATACTAGTGTACTTGTCGAACTCAATGGCCCAAAGAGTTAATCGGACAAAAACATGACAAAAACTAAAGTTTTGCTAGTCTTAGCCATGTATATATTGAACTACCTTTGACAAACATGCTGTCACTTATAACGAGTGACTCACAACCACTGAGTATGTCCAAACCCCTGGCAGGTAGCTCGCGTGGGAAATGGCGTTTTGGTTTCAATAGACGACCTTCATGTACTTGCGATCTTTGAACAGGTGCCACGTGTACAAAACGAAACCATTGGAAGTACTGCTTCACCATGTTCCTTATCGTCAGCGATGACTATAAAACGTTCTATCGGCTGTCCAGTCAATCGTGATAACTTGCTTAGGTGAACAAGTGACTTTCTATGGCTGCATGGATGAGTGATCCATTACTAGCTTCATCAGCGAATGAATGAATGAGTCATTTACCTGTGCAACAGAAGTGAATTGCTGATATTTTCTATGGGGTTTTTCTTTATTCTTATGTGTTAAATACGATTCCACGGAGGGGTTTTAGAAGCAGGGATAATGTTTAATATGTAAATTAAATTTAATTTACAAAAGTAGTTAATTTACTCACCTAAGTGTGTTCAGAAGATTTACATGAATGTTTAGTTTATTTACATAAGCGGTTAGGTTTACTTATACTTCAGTATTTTAATCATTCCCTAATCATTTTTATTATTCATAGGTACCTTGGTCCTTTATGAATTGAAGCGACACCCTCTTGTATACGAGAAATAAATTGTAGGTATCGTATATGGTTGTCTTTCTCAACCGCCGGCCCGCGGCCCAGTATCGGGCCCTGGCAGTTTTACCGGGCCGCGAACGATTCTCCTAGAATTGGTCATTTTAGTTTTCTAAGCATTTCTTGTGAATAAATATTTTATCGTGGAAATACTCTGAGGGGCATAATAGTCGCTAATCCGTTGGGAATTTCAGGCCGAGAACGCTTAAGTAACATCTGTGCAGCAACTGCCAGTGACAGAGCCGTGTGTTTTTAATTAAATATGTAAGTATTCATTAACGGAAGAGAGATTGAAATCTTTTTTCATTCGAGAAACGGTTACCGCTCAATGTAACTGGTCATAAAAATTGCCTGCAAGCCGGTTACAACAATGTGTGGTGCATCCTCTTTTCTTAAAACTGAACGAAATGATATCCCTATTGCAAATTCCAGTAACCAATCAGCAAAAATCCAAAAATTTCATGTTAATAGAAGAAGTGTATTGATACTTTTTATGATTATGCCATAATTAATTATTCATACTTTTGATACAATAATGTAGGAGCTTGAAAATTGGAGAGGTATTCACGAGTAAATTTATAGGAAGCGGGCCCTCATCTTTTACAAGAATTAACCACATAAATGTTGAGAAGCTCTAGTATATGTTACACAAACTTTAACCTTATGTGTTCATTCCAGATATGAACTTGTTCATGTTCCTTTGTGTTGTACGCAATTTCTGCATTCGTCAATGTTTTATGATAAATT
Organism: Dysdera silvatica; assembly: GCA_006491805.2. NCBI lineage: Eukaryota > Metazoa > Arthropoda > Arachnida > Araneae > Dysderidae > Dysdera > Dysdera silvatica. The sequence goes on along the minus strand of QLNU02015359.1, from coordinate 825,768 downwards.
ACCACATCATCGGCTATAGTGAGAATTGTTGACTTTAATAAAATAAAATATGTCAATGTTTTTAACCATTGATATACTTACAGATGTACATATGCAAATATGGTCTGAAATGAGAAATCGACATTATTTCAAAAATGTTTACATTAAAAATTTTAAATTGAAGTTCCAATCTAAGAAACTGGGAACGCTTTTAGGAACGGTTTAGATGTTTCGTCATTAGTTCCGTCATTAAAAAGTTGAAATATTCTAGATCAGAAATGCAGCATATGTCTTCCTTAGTTATTAAATTTGCCTAACGCTTTCGGCTTTTGCGTTTTGCCAAATTATTTCAAGATTTTCTTTCTTGGGTTTCGCAGCCTAATGCGAAGTGAATTAAAGTTTAAATGTTTTCGCAAACTTATTCAGCTCCGCGTTAAGATCCTAAACCATTTAATAAATTTTGCATAAACCGGAGGCATTTCTATCCTTAAAAATTGGAGAACTTCTGAAATAACAATTCATAGCAAGTTCAAAATAAATTTGAATTTCTTAAAAATATTGAAAGTTTTTTATGTCTGTTCTCATCTTCATTCCTCGTTTACTTTGCTTTCTTCTTCGATATAACCTGAATTTAAATTAGCAATTTTAAACGCTTTCCATTCTATCGAGGTATTTGTTGCATGTGTTGTTTTTAATGTTTCTATTTGTGATCCATGCTTGCTAGATTTGTAAAAAGCTACAAAAAATACACTAGAAAATGACATGTGCAGTTGTGAAGGTAATTTTTTTAAACTTTTGCGAATTGAAAACACGAATTTCGATGGTTTGCGATTGCTCCTGGGCTTCCCTAAATATGTAGGAAGGAAGCTTTGAGGGTTAAAAGAACATATTTTCTGTTAAAGGACAGAATTTGGTTAAAAGGAACTTAGTTTTTTTCGCTCAATATTTTCTAGTTCTTCTTCTTCTTTAGTATAGAGGTTTTAAATTATTCTTTAGCGCCCTCAAAAGCAAATCTCTCTTGGGAGGGGGACAGAAAATCAAATTAACTGAAATGTACTCTCCATTGTGTCTGTTTTAGATCATCGCAATAACTTTAAGGGTTTTCCCATTAACCCATTCTTAACTCAACTGCACAAACAATAAATAAAATTAAAATACAACTTACAACGTATTTCTTGAGTATAACACTAATAAAACTCTAATGAAGTTTTATCTAACTCGAATATTAATGTCATACCCAAGAAATACGTTGTAAATTGGATTTTAATTTCATTTTCGATTTTTTATAGTACGCCAAAAATCATATTTTCATGCACAAACAGTATTTAATAAAGGGAGTGTATGATCATGGATATAACAAAATAAATATTATTTATTAAATACGAGTGAGTTTACTGCACATTATACTATTAAAGGAAAGCAATAAATATTCTTATACCATACAATTCATTTTAACTAAAATGCAAGTCGATTAATACACTAAAATTCTTCATTAGCGGACATTTACCAGACATAAGAATGTGCCCTTAAAAGAGTGTTTTTATTGGGAAAGAGTTTCTTATCAGGAATTTTATATCTCACCTTAAAATCAGGAAGACCGTACATAAAGGGTGTTCATTAACAATGGTTTTAATGTGCATGAATCACAAAGATCTCTATAATACATTAGTATGCATATAACTTTAAATTCGGATACGATGAACGAACACAGGTCGAGCGCTAACTGCTAATAGAAAGATTGCACTACCTATAAAAAGGGGGCTTTTTTACGTTTTAATTCATATATCATTTCGAATTCTAAATAAATCGAATCTTCTGTCAGTTGTTATGAAATGGGACTTAATTGGCAATTACAGATTTTCACACAGTTCATGATATCAGGAAATATCTTCTCGGCATCTTCACTGAACTCTCCTTGTTTTCAAACATAATTTTCTCAGAAAAGAAACGTTTTTTTTATTTTTTTTTTAATATCATCATTCCAAATTAAAATTCGTTCATTTACTGAGACCGGACCCATCATTTGAACTTTTCGTAGCCCTTCTCCACTATATCACCTTGCAACAACTTTTCTTTCTGTTCGTACCAATATTCTTGTTTCTCACAACCCAAAAGCGCCCCGTTCTCCTTAACGTTTAATGTAATTTTATTGGTCTGCAATTCAACGAAAGGACTCGAATTTCGAATAGGAGGAATAGGGAGTAAATGCATCTATTCTCTACCTTTACAGGTATCTCTTCAGCCTGCATTATTTCTTTCCAGGTGGTCAGCTATCTCATACTCTTAGAAAGAAAGGGACCGTTGTTTAATTTCCGAATTGTTTTTGCTTCTGGAAAACGAAAAATAAAGAAACATGCACATCTTTTTAAAAATCTTATCTCATTTATCAACTTCAAATATATTTACAACTATCTTCATTCCTAAAAATACGTAAAATGAAAACTTATTTTCCGTGTCCAGATCAAACTTTACATTTCCAAAAATTTGCCGCCATTACAGTTTTGTCACTAGCTTGAAGTAAGTCGTCCATGGTCCATAATTCTGCTAACTACGGACAGATCGTAGCCAAGACGTTGCCAGCAGGGGCCTGGTCCCAGTTACACCATTAAGCTGTATATATATATATATAGAGAGAGAGAGAGAGAGAGAGAGAGAGAAAGAGAGAGAGAGAGAGAGAGTAGGGGAAGATGGGCATAGTTATTTGTATCTTATCTGCAGCTTGATATATTGAATAAATTTGTACAAACAGTATGTGATATTGTAGAATGAACCTTTATTGACACTGGAACTCAGACTTTTGAGTGTATGACAAACCATTTTTATGAAGAAACAAATGAAAGAAAGCATTACAAAATGCCCATCTTACCCATAGTATGGGAAAGATGGACCCCACGTAGGTGTAAGATAGGCATACCAATTGACATTAGATATAATCTTCCCATATTTGGCATACGAAATGTTTAAATCCTTTGGCTCCATCACAAGTTTTGTGGAACCATGTATTGCACTCTTGCCATAAAAACCGCTAAACAAATATTAACAATTAATTTTTCAAAGTTTTCAATATCTCAGTCGCAGACAGATTTTTCCCCCCCCCCTCTCACGTCCCCCTCCTCACGTCTCCGTCCCCTCCCCTCCTAAACATGCATCCATCCCTGACAATATAGCTTTAAGCCAACACACTAAAGGTTTTTAAAATAATATGCTTACAATATGTTGTTACTTCGGGGGCCCCATCTACCCCCAAATTTTGTGCTCGTCTCACCCCCAATATGAAATTTTCAATTATAGTGTCGTGCTGTAAAAGGTTTGAGACACATTGCTCACTTTTTTGTACTACAAATTAACTTAAAAGCCATATGAATCTCCCCTAAACTTTTCATGTTGCTTTCGGAATAATTACATAAAATAAAGCTTACCTAAGTGAGCATAAAAATTGTAAAAAACATTTCCTTACCCTGATTTTTAGAACAGCTGCAAAATACCTTTTCCTCCCGGAAACAAACTCATGAGCTGAAGTACATCACTATTATACCAACATCAGTTCTTTGCATTGCGTACATGGGAAATGACGTCACTGTGCCCATCTTCCCGGCATGCCCATCTTCCCCCCACTCACCATATATGGAACAATCCCTTAGTGCCCTGTGTCCCATATGCCCTTTGTCTTGTCCCTTCATCCTGGCTACAGGCCTGCGTTCTGGGCTCTGAATGTAATATGGAAAGAAAACTATTAAAGGAGGAATATACTTACATTTATAACAATGTCGCCCTTACAACACTTTCTCCAATTACCACCTTTCCCCAAGATACACGTACGTTTCACAAAAACGCACTTAAAGGTTTTATTCGTGGCTCTGTTGTCTAAGTTGTAAACGCTGGAACACTGTGTTGTCCTCATGTACCTTATTTATAACGTAACGCTACACTTGCGAAATGTTTCAACATTCATATTTTTGGAAGCTGGTTGTAATCTTAGGGCCGCATGTGCATTATATCGTTGCTGATATTTTCTTAAGACCTCTCATTGTAGAGTCTGATATGATTACCTTTGAAAATATATCTGTTTTCTATCGTTATTTATAGTTAGAAGGTATACTGTTATTATTTTACAAGTAACGAATAAACAAAGCAGCGGTTGAAATGCGTATGGGCGATTGTAGCTACGCATGTGTGTGCATTTATAATAACACTTCCTAACTCGAAAAAAAACACTTATTTATCACGCTTTCATTTCGTGTCTTCCTATTCTTGGTGTCAACAGTCAAGAAAGCCTGCAAAGTGAATACGTAGTATTTCTATTGTGGAATCCCACACACGCTTCAAATTTGCTTTTGTTTGCTTGTTAATGTTACGACGCAAGAACAGCAATGGTCATAGCAGTACCGGGAGTAAGTGAGTATGCAACGAGGGGGAGTTGGGAAGGTTGGTCGCCTGAGGCGGCGCTGTTTTCCCAGAGTAGTACCGAGACCTACAAATTTCCGTGGAAATCGAACCACTTATAGTCTAGAAAACCAGCCTCCTGACTAAAATGAGCAGTTAGTCGGTAAGCACTTCCTTATTTTTCCCCCAACATCATTGGTTGTCTAACCCAGCATTATGGGGCACTAGGCGACCGCGTTACTACTGCACGGCTAGTAAATTTCACAATTGCTTAGATACTTATTAAACTAGTGGATATTTATATTTCCCCAATTACTTTAACTTCGTCTATTGCTTTGAGAACTCTAGAACTGTTCTGCGCCATAAATAAGCAAAGCACAAACAGGTCATTTCTTGTCAGTAAATTTCAAAAACTTTTAATTTTGAAACTTCCAAAAATGTATTAAATAAAATATGCAAATTCCATTTCACTGAAATATAACTCGTTACTTTTTTGACAACTTCCTGAATATACTGCAATTGCCGATTCCCCAAATTTGATATCAATGACAAGCTGATTACAATGCAAATTTTATTACATTCAATAAAAATGTCATTTTCTAAAAAGTTTGGGTATGTTCTTCTTCTCATTTTGCTGATTTGATTAAAATCTAGAGAAAGGAATCCGTTACTGCTGAAACAAATCGCTTTTGTCATCCCAAAACGACTAGTTGGAAAAACGTATTCATTTGTTTCTTTCCGTGTCAAGCTCCAGCTTTAACGAAAAACAGAGATCCATTAAAATGAAGATATGTTCTCTCTGACAGTGAATTTACCATGCTGTGCTTTGAGTGCACATTTTATTTCGCTTAATCTTTCAATAAATAACAATTTATCTGTGTAAAAAAAAGTGCCATGCTGAGTGCAGACATACAACATATGTATTTACATACATTCACAAAAGATTCTAGCAAGCTCTTCTCTGCATAGTGTGGATTTGGTATAAATTTTAATGAAGATGATGATTATACGAACGTATTCAGTCGAAACTACGCAAATTAGATGAAAGAACTTTTTTAAAACAACGTTTTATATATATTCGTATAAAGCAAAACAAATTTTAATCATACTATGGACATTTCGACCAGGCTTAGCTCGCCTTCTTCAGGAAGCTGTAAACAAGCCCGTGTGTTGCCACTTATTGGAAGCGTTGTTACCTAGCCGGGACGTCTGTTGGCGTGGATGCATGAAAGGTGGCCATAGAGGGTAGAAGGGTAGACTAAGCTCGTCTAAAAAACGACGTACTGCTTTGATAGTTCACAATGTTAAATTTCAAAGCTTTTATGTGGAAAGCTTCTAAAAATCAAGTTCAAGTTCAGATTTTGGCTGGAAAATGATGGTAGATCCTATGAAATTAAATTTATGACAATTTTTCCAGCAGTGCACAACTATGGATGACTATTAGAACTCCGCCGTTTCAATATAATCATATATAACGTTGTTTTAAAAAAGTTCCTTCATAATGATTATAGTCATAATTTTATTCGTCGTTATGTTTATGGACGTGGCGAAAGACTTTGTGAAAGAAATGGTTAAATGAAAGACATTTTTTGCCTTCCAGAAATGCATAGCCCTAGATGAATAAATTGGTAGATAGATGGATAAGCAGCTACACTATATGCCCAAAAGTATCCAGACACTTTGGATTTTTTGTTTTTTTTTTCGAATTTCTAAAAAACTACTCGGCCAATTGTTCTCTAACTTTGGAGGTATATATAATGAATGACACTTTACAATAAAGTTTCGGTGACTTGTGCATTTAGGGGACCACCCACATATTGACAAAGTGAAAAAATATATTTGATCACCCTGTATCATAAAAAGCTGGAAATTATTTGTAACTTTCAGAAAATATTTAACCAGCTATGCTTAATGCCTGTGTGCATTTTCGTAAAACAAACATGTATATTCATGAAGATAGAAACGTTTCTTTAAGAAAACCCAAATTTTGTCACATATTTTTTGCTTATAATATCCACAATTTGAAACTTTCAGAACATTTGTCAACAACGTATAAGAAAATATTATACTTAATTTAAAGATTAATATATTAAATATACGATGAGATATGAGCATTTGAAAAAAATAATTTTTGACTGCACATGCGCGGAAGACATAAATAATTTTCTTCGATAATTTTCTAGTCAATAGTATAGGGCAACTTCAAAAAAATACCAGTGGGATATCTTGAAAATTCAGAAAGTTATCGACGATATAGTGAGCCGTATTTCTCTAATTCTCTGAAAGTAGCTAGATGATAAGGGTTTTTTCCACAAATTGTCATATTCCAAATTACCAAACACCCCTGTTCTGAAAATGAAATATTCCAGATTTATGCAAATAAGGATCAAAAGTATCCGTACACCTGCATGTTTTGCTTCTCCTTTACAGAAGTCAAAAACCTTGCTTGGTGCAGAATGACCATTGTTGTCCTTGCGCCATAAAAATACAACAAACCAACAAGAAGTCAAAAATTAGTATGAAGTGGGGCCATATTTTGCTGCAATGACGGCTACCACTCTATCTGGGAGGCTATCTTCTAGTTTCTGGAATTTTTCAGTGGGAATTGCATGCCATTCTTGCAAAAGAATATTAATCAGCTCTTGCGCCAATGTGGGGCGTTTTGGCCTAGCTCGCAGTCGACATTCTAATGCATTCCATAGGTGTTCTATGGGATTTAGGTCTGGGCTCTGAGCATGCCAGTCCAATTCCTCAACATCCATGTCAGCAAACCAGCTCTGTACAGCCTGTGCTGTGTGGATAGGAGCATGATCTTGTTGAAACAAGAATGAACCTACTCCAAACTGTTGTCACAATGTAGACAACATGGAACTGCCTAAAATGTCGAGATAGCCTTCCATCTTCAGAATTCCCTTCATAGGAAGCAGAGGGCTCAGCCCGAACCATGAGAAACAGCCCCAAACCATTATGTTTCCACCACCAAACTTAACTTGCGGCACAATACAGTCAAGTAAAAAGCGTTTACCCAGCATTCTCCACATCCAGTCTCTACCATCTGATTGTCAAATAGTGTACCGTGATTCATCGCTCCATAACACTTCACGCCACTGCTGCAGGCTCCATGTTTTGCACACTTTGAATCATTGTAAGCGACGCTTGGCATTGGTTGCGGTAATGCTTGGTTTATATGCAGCTGCTCGGCCATGAAAACCAAGACTTTGCAGTTCCTGACGAACTGTCTTTGTGCTGACGTTGCATCCAGAGGCATCTTGAAAATCCGCACGAACTTTTTCCGCCGATTTCATGCGGTTCACTTTCACAACTCTCTTCAGCACTCTGCGTTCCCTGTCTACTAGACGAAGTGGTCGACCAGGTCGTGGATGCACCGTTGTAGTCCCCGTATGTTCCCACTTTACGATAACAACATTAACGGTGGAACGGGGCACTCGTAACATCACAGAAATCTCACGAACAGATTTTCCACAGCGGTGACAACCAATGACTTCACCACGTTCAAAATCATTTAGCTCGCCCTTTCCTCCCATTTTACTTTTCTAGCTTTGAAATTATAATTGTTAACTCGTCAGACTTCTTTTATACTTGTCTGAGAGCTAGAAATTTGACGTCACTAACATCTACCTTTCTGAGAATTAGAGAAATACGGCTTACTATATCATCGATAACTTTCTGAATTTTCAAGATATCCCACTGGTATTTTTCTTTTAAGTTGCCCTATACTATTGACTACAAAATTATGAAAGAAATTTATTCATATCTTTCGCGCATGCGCAGTAAAAAATTATTTTCTTCAAATGCTCATATCTCATCGTGTATTCAATATATTAATTTCTAATTTAAGTATAATATTTTTCTTGTACGTTGACAAATGTTCTGTAAGTTTCGTGAAATTTGACTGAAAATTGTGGATATTATAAGCAAAAAACCTGTGACAAAATTTGAGTTTCCTAAAAGAAACGTTTCTATCTTCATGAATATACATGTTTGCTTTACAAAAATGCACACAGGCATTAAGCATAGCTGGTTAAATATTTTCTGAAAGTTACAAATAATTTCCAGCTTTTTACGATACAGGGTGATCAAATATATTTTTTCATTTTGTCAATATGTGGGTGGTCCCCTAAATATACAAATCATCGAAAATTTATTGTACAATGTGTATTCAAGCATGTTATATATATATTCAAATATAGAGAACAATTGGCCGAGTCGATTTTCAGAAATTCGAAAAAAATTTAAAAATCCAACGTGTCCGGAAACTTGTTGGCATATAGTGTAAGTAGGTCTACAGGCAGGAAGGTATATATATATACATACAAACACACACAGACAGATATACGGGCAGGGGGACAGGCAGGCAGATCATGCGATATATTATGAAGGGTGGGTGGAAGGATCTTTTGGACATATTTTTCATGTGCCAGAAGTCTACTTTAACAGTTTTTTGAAATATTGAACACAATCACGTTTCAGAATTTATTTTTTGGCATAGATATACTATGTGCATATATGTAGCTGTGAGAAAATTGAGGTTGTTTCCCAGTTTTAATTTCTGAGACCTCCATCTTTGAAATTGATGTATTCCCTGGATATGTCCAGCGAAAGATTATAATTTTTTCGTTATGCTAAGCTTTCGCTTCTCTTGCAAGCTTGTGCTTGAAACAAATTACGCAAAATGTTAGCGAAACAAATTTTAAAACATCACTTTGTCTGCGTCCAATTAAAAGGCAAAGAGTGAAAGCGTCAAAAGCATTTTAATTTTCGCTTAAGCTTTTAAAATGAAGCAGGTAAAATGTTGCACTCGGTAGTGCCTGCAAGACCAACGTTTAATTAAAATTTAGAGAAATGTTTCCTGCAAAAACTTAAAACGTCTTGCAACAGGAAAATGAGCTCGAGCATATTTACCTCGAGTTTTAAAAATGGGTTGTTAAAGATTGTAAATGGACCACCTGAAATCATTCTCGGCTGTTTCTATTGCTTACGAGTTTGGCGTACAAGAATCTATATAGGCAAGTACAATGCATATATTTTTTATCCCGACTTTTCCAAATAATCGGCAGTCAGCTGAAAAAATTTGCTTAAAATAAGTTTAGAAGGATACGTAAAGCTCTTTCAACACTTTTAAGTGCGTATAAGTTTTTTCCCCTGCAGGGGGCTCAAAATCGAGTGAAATTCAATTGCAAATTGAAGAGAGGTCTAATAGATATTTTAAAATTCGTACCTTTAATTTCCATTTTTAAAATAATTGTTGGATCGTAAGTTGGCCAAATGTTGACGTAGATTTTTCTGCTTTGTGGATTGTTCATACTCTGTTATATGAATACTGAAAGTAGCAAACTCTCAACTGCAGGGTACCATCGCTTATGCCATCAAAACTCTACACAGATCAAGTAATCTTGAGACATAGAAATTGATGTGACTATAAGATCTACTAGCGCTGTAGCTGTTGAGGGAATTCTCAGCAATAAATAAATTAATTAGTGGTTATAATAAAAGAAAGCACTAAACAGTAGAAGAAAAGTAGACTTTAAATGCACAAAATCATAATAAATAAAAGTTGATTGTTTGATATTTATTTTTGTTATCTAAATTAAGTATTTTTTTGTACGTTTTGCCTATCCCTTGTTCAAATTAATAATTATTTTATATATAGAAAAGCACTTAATACCTGTTCATTGGTTGAACTTTAAAAATAACGTATCTTGATGTATTATAGCCAAATGAAAACGAACCACAGACCAGAGAAATTTGCAAAATATTTGGTCGAATCATAATTCAAAACTAATTTTAGAAATGTTGGATAAATTAATGGATCGTTGACTGCATGCGAGTTAAACCATATAACGCGAAATATACATAAATATTCGACTTTCTGAAACGTATTTTGTTTGCTGATGGAATTGAATCTCTGCTGGCAAAGGAACAAAATCTCGGACTAACGTGGTTAGGAAGCACCTTAGAAAATGCGGCACACGCTAGGAAACGCCTTAAGGAATGCGGCATGTGTTAGAAAAATACTTAAGAAATGCGGCATGCGTTAGGAAACGCTTTAGGAAATGCGGCACTCGTTCTACTATGCCACTAACAATCGAACATGGGTTAATGGCACGGGATAGTTACTACTAAGATAGAATTCGTTGCCACAAAGTTACCATAAAACAGTGGACCTACATTTTCCGGAGGAATCTAAACCTCTTAAGGCTTAGGCAGCCAAACCCGGACTACAGTGAGTAGTTAGTCGATAAGCGTCTCTTGCCAATTTGGTGCCATTTGGAGTGGAATCTTCATAAACGACAAGCTAGGTGAATGCGTTACCACTGTACCACCGTAAGATCCCAGTAAGGAATAGAAATTGATTCCAGTATCATTGATGATGTAACTGGTGCAGTTATTGTACAGGGTGTTCATAAACGACGTATACAATTTTAAAATTCAGTTGCATCGGAACTACAATAGCCAGAAAGTTATTTGTTTTTATTTACGTGGCAAAAGTTAAATTTATTTTTTCTGTATAGTTAGAATACAGAACTTTACTCCCTAGACTATACTTCTACCTACCTATACTATACTTCTACCTAGAATACTTCTTCCTTTATTCCCTAGAATAGTGCCTACGAAAGTCTAATATCATTTACGCTCGCTGCAAAATGTCGGATGCTATATTGAGGGAGGTTTCATTAATGTGCACTTTAAGCATATAAGAGAAGTTAAATTTGTGTTGTACAAAATGTCCTCAATAAATCCTCAAAGAAAGAAATTACACGTGGTAATGTCAGGTGGACAGGGTGGCCCTTTCGTCGGGCCATCACATTCAATCCATCGCCCGAAGAAACGTTTTGTCTAAACAGCTTCGATCAGCCAAAGGCCAATGGGGAGTCGCACCATTTTGCTGAAGAATCTTGTTTGGAATATTCTGGAATTGTGAAATTTCAAATTATTCCAACCTGTCAAATACGTTGTGGCAGTATCCATGTTTTCAGCAAAGAAAAATAGTCCAATAAATCTGTCTCCCATTACACTACACCAAAAGTTAACCTTGGGACTATCTCCCTTGTGTTTTATGACCACATAGGGATTTTCAGTGGTCCAGATTCGACAGTTATACTTGTTAACTTTACCAAACACATGAAAACTTGACTCATTGCTGAAATAGGGCATTGAAAGAAATGCGGATGCTACTTCAATGTTATCATTGTTGTTTTCAGTGTCTTTTACATTCTATGAAAACACGTGCACTTTTTCTCACCTGGAGATATTCCAACTACGCAAAAAAAAGAAAGAAAAGCCAGCTATTGTAGTTTCCATGTAAATAAAATTTAAAGTTGCATACTTCTTTTATAAACACCGTGTATTTAACAAAGAAACCTTCATATTTAAGCCACAAATGTTTCATTTTTCTCATCACGAAATCTGCAGAACCTGCAATTTTAGTTTCAATTTAACTTCCGTTTGAAAAGGGAGAAAAGCGTAGTAGACAATTTTTAGCTCAGAGAGAAAGAGCGAAAAAATATAAGGTATTTTCCTTCATTTTCTTCCGCTAAAAGGGGATTTAGATACGCCGTAAGCGTAAGTGAAGTCTATACATTACCCATATGAAGAAGATTAAATAAAATCCAGCTTATCCACGAACTCTCTCGTTCATTCCATCAGCAGTGGTCAAAATTCCCCCAAATCCTGGACAGTTCATCCTTTCCCGTTTTTCGATTTCGTTTTTCTATCTTTAAGAGCTATAAATGAATTTCGAAGGCCTGGAATTCTATTCTTTATCGGGGAATTTTTTTTAAATAAACAAATAAAGGACATCTCCTGCAATTTTTAAAAAATAATACCTTTTATTTCTTTGATTGCATAAGTATTTCGTCTACTCAAGTATACCTCAATTGTGCATATGTAGAATTCATTTTTAATAAGAAAACAACATCACAGTTTATGTCTTTTTATCAAACGTTACAGTCGATAGTTGGGTCAATTGTATTTAGCATTTTAATTAGTCTTTAACTTATATGGGAACTATACATATTTGAACGATTATCACATATGTAGCGGGTTGAAAATAATCAATACGTAAATTCCTAATATTTTTTACATTATACTCTGCAGAATCTTCACTCCCTGCAACTTTTGTGTCTGATACTTTTTTGGAACAAATTAAAAATTTAACTCTTTATTATAAGCTAAATGTATAATTAATTATAAACAATTATGATATTTAAAACAGAAAAATAATAATAAAATAACAGTCTTAATCTTTTTATACCAGCATATATTTTTAAATATTAAAGTAGTTAAATTTTCTTAATGTGTATTAAAATTACCTAAATAATAAATAATAAATAATAAATTACCTATCGCGAGGTAAGTGCGATAGCAAATGCATGCATCAGTAGCTTTTTGCTTAGAATTATTAATAATTTTATCAATCGTGAACTAAATAATGAAACCTCTCCAAAGAGATCACTGTTTTTATTCCGTGCTTAGAAAGTGGTCGTAGAATTTAAAATTATATAATATTTTAGGGCTTGTTTCAAGTGTCTTTGATGCTCCTTTACAATATTAGTTTCCGCTGTTTCTATTCCACTATTTGCTGAAGAGTTGCCACATAGTGTAAGAAACTACCGTGCGGCTATTTTCAGAAGTTTTAATAATAATAATAATAACAATAATACTGTATTTTAAACAACAATGTCAATCAATCAACGTTTATTGGCGTAGTGATACCAACGCCGATGGTATGGCGTGATTAGATGGTGAAACGTTCGAAAGAAAATAAACATT
>QLNU02015359.1:783261-812513 GCA_006491805.2 Dysdera silvatica | reverse complement strand
GAAATGAAAGGCATGTCTCAAAGCAGCCTTGGATCTGATGTTTCACCCGTATTATTTTATTTTTTTACCCTTCATTTTAGAAGAAATTTTGAAAAATTTTCATGCGCCCGCCAAAGTACTCACAAAAATCCACAATAACAAACCCTCTCCCTAACGTTGGAAATGGTAATTTATGTTAAAAACCAAGCAGAAAATTATTTAGGCATACAACATTTAAACTAGCTGACATTTTTTTAATATCTTAGAAGTAAATTTACAAAGGTAGGCTAAAATACCTGTTATTAAATCATAAAAACTAAAAAAAAAAAGGCTATGATCTTGACTATTTAAGTTATGTTATCGTTCATTAATATTCATATAGCCAGGGCAAATATAAGCAATTTTTCTGTTTTTGAATATGGTTACAAGGTAAAGCAAGACAGCAACAATATCCATAAAATCAACTGCAAAGAAATCATACTTTTATGTACAAATTCAGTCCTTAGATCGTTAAGGCACCTTAAATAGTGCAGCGCTATCTCACGATGGCGAGAAGCTGATGAGCTTCGTTTACTACATTGTTTATGAGACAAACATATTTATAGCAAGGAACATATTTTCCTCCATGTTCTTTGTTTGTAGTGAGTGGATTTTCTAATTTCACGGTTATTATCAAGTAAAACGAAAGTTTCTTTTCTAATATTCTTGTTAATTATTGTGTCACATAGATAACTGAATTAATCCCTTCCCTTGTGGAATTTGCAATGAAACATGTCTATGATTCTTCATCCCTATCATGCAGAGAAGGCAATTCTTCACCGTCTGTGCTGTTTCAGTGAACAATTTATCAATCAATTTCGAACAAGAATATGCGTACAATTATGCTTAGAAAAAAGTAAAGTAAGATGAAAAACCACAGCTGACATATAAAAACAAAACACAACTAAAGATTAAAACTGTCTGTTTTTACTTGTGGTGGATATTTCATGCTATATGTTGGAATAGCAATATTACAACTCCCGAGCGCTGTCTCATATAATCATCTCCATACACTGTTTCATACTAGCCCCATACAGAGTCTCATATTAGCTTCCTGTATTCGATGGATTATAACTTAAACTATGTTAATCGTATTGCAAGTTTTCAATGCTAGAAAGACTCGCATTTCTAACTGAATTAAGCCCAATTTGAATCATTTACTTAAGTTATTATTTAAGTGTTATACAACAAAATTTTGAAGTCCGACAAAGAGGTTTTTCTTATAGAAAAGTAAGGTTATGTTAGATTTATAATTTTCATATTTGTTTGTTAAACTTTGAGTGTATTCGTAATAGTTATAAATAAACTAATATATTGCCTACAAAATGATCACAAATCCAATTTTCTTACTATAAAAATTGGTATTTTCCTTGGGTGTCTTACATTAGCCCCAGTTTCGGGGCTAATTATATTAACGTAATTAGCCGGGGCTAATAATAACCGGGGCAAATTATATTAACCCCGATTGATACTACTTGTATTCTGGTAAGTAGTACTCACAGAGGCGGACTTAGGTTATATAGTGCTCCCTAAAATTATTCATTTTAAGAAAAATTGTGTTTGGTGTACTTTTTTATTATTTATTGTTTATTTTTAGCGATAATCTCAGTAGGACCATTGAATCTTTATATTATTAGAAAAGCGATGAAACGCCAGGATGAAATAATTAAAATTTTCTTCAACAAAAATGCGTAACCGACCCACGAGTACTTTTTACAAGGAGGCAAAAACGAATTTGTTTTGACATGAAAAATTAATCAAATAATAATCTGAAATTTATTATTACTTCTTTATACAGAAAAACAAAACAAGTTTAGCTATTGTTATCTGATTTTGCTTTCCTAATTTCTTAGTTGTATTTTGATATTGTGCTTTTGTTGGATAAAGGAATTATCACCCTCAAATGCACTAAATTAAACACCTTATATTAAAGCATAACTTACATAGAGATTGGTAATGAGTTTATTAAACGATTGGATGAGATTTAAGACTCGTTAAGGTTTAAAACTTAATAAAATAAACATTCATAAATTGTTTTTAATGCAAAGAGAAGAGAATTACCAATGAAAAATACAAAATTAAACTTGCTAAATAAAAGGCATTTTGTGGGCTTTCAGCTCTGCAAATTTGTACATCATTTATGTTATGTGCAGATCATCGACTTTACACAATTTTTAGTGGAGAGAAAAGCTGGAGCAGATAAAAGCTCATCTGTTAGTTTTGCGTGATGATAGTAAGCAAGTCTTTAATGTAATTACTCCATACTTAGAACTTATTAAACATCAATTTGATTTATGAAAATATGTTTATTGAGTGGTTCGATGATCAGACTGAATATGACCTTTTTTTCGCATGTCGAGGTCATTGGGCCTTGGCTTAGCGCCTTTTGCGACGGAACCACTCGTACTGCCACTCGTACTCATGCCCTGGCTAGTGTTAGCGCTTCTATTACAATAACTGGTACTAATATTAGCATTCTAATAAGTCGTAGCACTCGTATTTCCGTAAGTATTACTCATATTCCAGTAAGTAATACTCGTATTCCAGTAAGTAATACTCGTATTCCAGTAAGTAATACTCGTATTCCAGTAAGTAATACTCATGTTCCAGTAAGTAGTGCTCATATTCCAGTAAACGTGGTTACGTGAAAAATATTCTTTGGTTTGTGGGATACGTAAAGTTTTCGTTCCCTACTGCGATGCGCAACTGTTCAATTTTACGACCTGATACTAAAACAAAAATGAGATAAATTGTTATAGAGTGGCATGTAGGAAACCTTTAAAATTCCTATTTCATAATAAAATCCCGTTTTGTATTTTATTTGCGTTCGCTTTTCTGCATCCGAAGTTTTGTTTAGCTAAAGAAAACTTCAACGTTGCTTTTCGAAATGCGCTGAATTTAATAGGTAATTGAATACTGGTTCCGATTTAGGCGACTGCTGTTTTAAGGGCCTTTGGAAATGCAATTTGAAACGAACGGGAAAGCGGGGATGGGAGACGAGGGAGTGGCGAAGTATGTTAATGTTTGACGTTTGCATTGATTGATGTCACTTTATTTGCATAAGTCTTTGATCGTTCGAAGATGTCGCAACGAAACATCGTTCGACCTCAAACAACATATGGGCTGGCACCATGTCAAAAACCATCAGTTATTGCTTTTCGAACTCAGATTGATTAGCTTTTGAGAGATCTGTATTAATGAGTGGCGAAGCTGAATGTTACGCACATGTGTGTATAAATAAATGAGTTTCAAACAATTTCTAAGTACATTTATAAGGAGCCCAACATATATATATATATATATATATAAAAGGAGACTTGAAGACAGCATTGATCCATGATTCGGCGAGAAAAGAACCTACGTTTAAAGGGTTATAGGCAAATATACTGAATGTAATATGAAATGAAATCAGGGGCGTATGCAGGAGAGTTGATTGGACCATTAAGTGTGAATGTATCTTATATACACTATTTGCTGTCTAACATTTGATATATATATATATACAAATATGTATAAATGGAGTTGTAGTCTTGTAACACCCCCTCATACAATTTCTGCATCCGGCAGTGAGTGTGTCGTTTATGTACTTAAAGATGTTTTCATATGACACTACATATATATGACACTACATATATAATGAAATTTAAATAAGTTAATGCTTACCTGCATTTATGCATCGATTTATATATAGATGGCAATATGTTTTATGATGACTTCGATATGTATATTCTATTGTCTCTGCTACATCGATATATACATTACATTATCATAACAATATCAACATTCATATTACGTTGTTTGGACAATATCATCATAAAAGAGCGAGTAAAAACATCATGGTCATTATATAGTTGTAATGACGATATTATGCACATTCCATTGCTTTGCCGATATCCATATATACACGGCAGTGCCAATTCGTGCCTTACGTTGTTATGGCAGTCACTGCTGTATAGGCTCAATAGACTATATTAGGCTATAGACTAGAGCGGAAAATTTTTGAGCACTGATTCCGATATAACAAAATTAATCTCATACTATAATTTTTGCCACCCACGTATTAATTACAGCTCAAACTAGAGCTTGTGTAATTTTGGAGAAAAAGAGACGCTTTCCCCATCCTGGATTCGAACCAGGGTCCCTCCGTTTAGCCCGGAGTGTCTTGGACCGCTAGACGAATGAGGACAGGAAACAACGCTCTCTTTCTCCGTATGAAGACCATATTTGGCAATTGTGTTATCCCTGCGGAGGGTAATAATACCTTAACAAAATTAATCTCATGTGAAGACTTATATAATCACATATTTTGAAAGAAACTCCGTCATGCTTTCAATTTAAATATCAGTGTTGGATAGAATTTTTTTTTTTTTTTGCTAAAATTTGTTTTGTTTCCATAAAACTGAATTTGACTTATCGTATACCAAAATCAAATAATACTGCAATATAGGTTAACATTTTTTAACGTTTATGTTTCAATTTATGAGTTTGTTTTTCAACGTTTGTTGTCAATACAAAAGTTTTTGGCGTATATTGAATGTAACAATTTTTATGTTCCTACCACTGATTGGGGGGCGCAGACGAGTAGGAAGGGGCGGCAAAAAAAGTAGCAGAGGGGCAGCGGAAAAACGTATCCTAGAGGCGGCAAAATGGTATATCCGCCCATGATGGCAATATCAATGGGCACATTAAATTTTCATCCATCAAAATACCATAATGATTAAGATCTGTTATTGAGCTAAAAGCGATAAAAGTTTTATTATCTTTTTCACTTTCGAAATTCAAACCGTAAAAGTCAACATTAGTCTCCCATAAACCTTCTAAATATTAAAGCTTAAGCGATTAGTTATATAGGAAAACGTTTTCTACCAAAATACTGCCCAGCCCTCTTTAAATAAAGAATATATTTTCTTTTCAACACACACATACACACACAAAGTATTATTCAAAATTTTAGCGATATAATCCATCATTATAATATCAAGTAGGGTAACAAACCGGCAATGAAAAATAAGGGTCAACTGTTTGTATTAATTTCTTAGTCAATAGCTTCCGTTAGACTGATCAATCAAATCGATTTTCTAATCGATTTCAATTGTGCAATTCGATGATATCGAAAGTAACCGATATCAATATACTGGAAGCTATTAGTTCCAGCTGTAAACTTAAGTCGAAGGTAAAAGCAATGTTTACAGTTTCTCCATTCAACGGTATTGATTTATTGAAAAAATTCCTGATAGTTTGCGTGTGGTAAACGTTGAACTTCTGCCACAATCGATAGTAACCACGATAAGAGAGAAGAGACCGATAGGGGTTCTATCATCAGAAACTTCTCTCTGATGGTTCTTGTCACGTCACGGTATTTACAGCGGCATATAGCTTTTTCTCAGGACAGAAATGACAGAACTTCAGTTCCAGTTTGAATCGTTTGGTGAATTTTCATGTTTCTGCTGCCAATGCTTCGCTGTTTTTATTTCAGCATTTAGACATGGCGTGATGGGGAACTACTTTAGAGCATAAAATTATGTTTTTGCGTGCTGGTTTTTAGTCTAGAAAAGTGGACAAGGGAGGAGGGGGCTATGTCTAATAAAGTGGGCATTTCCCTAACGGTGTGTTGGTGATAGAATTTAAAAGTAGTCAGTCGACAATGTATTGACTAGCTCGTGTGTTTGTAACATGGGGATTCCCGTTTCAGTATTTGGTCAAGAAGAAATATTATATTATAAAATATACATGCATATGTAATAAAAATATAAATACGTAAACAAGTTTATGACACGCACACTGTACTTTTACGATTTGTAATAATGCCTTAGTAAGGAAAGTGATAAAATTGAAATTATACTATAATATATTGAATCTAGATTATATATCGAATGTATATTTTATAATATAATATGATGTGCATACATTTACGCCTATATTACATATGTACTTATATAATGGTATTAGTTCTTAAAATCCTGTATATACATATTCTAGTGTATAGGCCTATATTATTTTATATAATATACGATTGTGTGGGTATTGGAATTCCATATATCTTCACTTACTTATTAATAATTTTAATTTATTTACTTTCACTTTTCACCAATTTACTTGATTTTCTACATTTTCATTTATATTTTCACCCCTTTTTTCCATTTATATATATATTATTTATCATACTAATTTCTGCTTCCTTCATGCGCGGTCTTCTGATAATTTTATTTTACTTCCATTATCACTTTTGCTAGATGCATATGATTTTTGCCCCCTCCCTTTGCATTTAATGTGTGCAAATAATATCTGGAGGCTTTTCCCATTTTCTTTCGTACATATTTTGTTTATTTGTATTTATGATATATATATATATATATATATATATATATGGCCTGCAAAAGGGTTGCTGGTATCTAACTGGAAGGAGACCCACACGCTGAACGTATGTGACGATGTGTGGAACCGGCCAGGCCAGTAACCTAGTGTCCTACCCCGCCTTCAAGTGGTGCAGGCTGAGCTTTCTATTTATGTGGCAAATTAATATTTGCTGCACGGATAGAAAGGCGGAAGGGGAGGGCTAATTCACCAACCCGTCTAGCCAGCGTGGTGAAATTATGGCTAATTCCTCCATTATGTTGACACACCAGAAACCATGGCCCCTAGTCTCCAGGTGCTGGAGTGCTCCTGATCAAGGCAGCGGTCAGTGTGGCATGAAAGCAGGGGGTGCTAAGAATCACTGGAATGGCCCAGGCTGCCGTTTGTTATTGACCTTGGCTACGTTTAATGGACGATCCCTTGCTTCTGAAGCAAAACTTCAGGAATTGGAAGAAGAACTTGACAAGATCAAATGGGACATTGTAGGACTCAGTGAAGTTAGAAGAAAAGGTGAAGAGTTGGTGGAACTTAAAAGTGGACATTTGTTTTATTATAGAGGAACGGAAACTGGAAGAACAAGTGGTGTTGGCTTCTTAATCAACAAAAGAATTAAAGACTGTCTTCTGGAAGTTGAAAGTACATCAGATCGAGCAGCGAGGCTCGTTGTTCAACTAACCCAGCGATACCAACTTCAAATAGTACAGGTATATGCACCAACATCAAGCCATACCGACGAAGAGGTTGAAGAATTTTATGAAGAAATCAAAGAGTTACACACCAAAGGGAAACAACATATCAAGCTCATCATGGGGGATTTCAATGCAAGAATTGGACAACAGGAACAAGGAGAGACATCGGTTGGTAAATACGGATATGGGGAAAGGAATGAACGTGGCGATCAACTCATCGAATTTGCAGAAGCTGAAAACCTTAGCATCATGAATTCATTTTTTAAGAAGAAACCGCAAAGAAAATGGACATGGAAACACCCAAATGGGGGAACTAGTGAAATTGACTATATCCTGGCAAACAAGAAATCAATTATTGAAGATTGCAGTGTACTGAACAGATTTAATACTGGAAGTGATCATCGAATGGTGAGATGTAAAATGCACTTAAATACTAAATTAGAACGACAGAAGCTCATTAGGCCTTTGGCTCTATTAAAACATCAGCAGTCATCAACTCTTTAAGATCAACAGACGTTGAGGATGTGTACATTGACATATTGAAACGTGTGTATAAAAATGCAAGTGCAAAATTTCGGTTACATAAAGATACCAAAACTATCAAACTTGGCAAAGGGGTGAGGCAGGGAGATACCATTTCTCCAAAACTTTTTACTTCTGCTTTACAGATGATTTTTCAGCTGATAAATTGGAATAACAAGGGAATAAAAATAAATGGTGAATATTTAAATCATCTGCGGTTTGCTGATGACATTGTTATTTTTTCAACGAACCCATCAGAACTCCAAGACATGGTACAGGAGCTCTCAACTAGAAGTAAAGAAGTTGGACTCAAGATGAACCTACAAAAAACTAAAATCATGTTCAATAATTTCGTAGAGGAAACAAAAGTACAAGTTGACAACATTGAGCTAGAAATTGCTGATTCATATATTTACCTTGGCCAGCTGATTTCAATGGATGGTAACATTATGAAAGAACTCAACAGACGTATTAAACTTGGCTGGAGTGCATTTGGAAGAAACAGTTTTATCCTGAAGGGGAAATTGCCTTTGTGTCTAAAAAGAAAGGTCTTCAACCAGTGTGTATTGCCAGTCCTCTCTTATGGATCAGAGACATGGAGTCTAACAGTTGGAGCAATACGAAAGTTACAGACAACGCAAAGGAGCATGGAGAGGTGCATGCTTGGAATAACTAGGAGAGATCGAAAAAGGAACACTTGGGTGAGAGAGCAAACTAGAGTAGAGGACATCATTGTTAAAGTAAAAGGGCTGAAATGGCGATGGGCTGGGCATATTGCAAGAAGAACTGATCAACGATGGACAACAGAAATTCTGAACTGGATTCCAAGAGACCACCGAAGACCTAGAAAACGTCCTCAAACTAGATGGGTGGATGAAATAAGAAAACAGGTTGGGGTGACGTGGAAGCGAATTGCTCAGGATAGACTTGTGTGGAAAGCATTTGGAGAGACCTTCATCCAGCAGTGGATAGATAATGGTTGAATATGATGATGATGATGATGATATATATATATATATATATATATATATCGCTGTTCAAATTGTGAAAACACGTAAGCCCAAAAAAATATTTGTTTGCTTCTATATATGAAAATACACAGAAAAAAACACCTCAAACTAGAGAAATCATATAACGGAAGAAAAAAATTCAGAACACACAGAATTGACTTTCATTCATATGGTTTCTTCAGTTGAATGTATCTTTTTTATATGCATTTTATACATAAAAAAAATCCATTTCCGACTTAGGTTTATTCACATTTTCAAAGACTATATGCATATGTTTGAGTTACTTATGGAAAAGGCGTAGCTATCGGGAGCGGCTTGTCTTTCCTCAATTATTCAAAAACTCTGCTATCAAAGGAAAGTTGTTTGCCGACTACTTTTAATCAAGAGTTCATGGCACTTCACTCACGTGGTGCTTTTGATCATAAAAGACGTAAGCAATAGTGTAAGAAAGAGTGGTCAGACTAGGTGGACGGATTGAATAATACAGTTATTTATATAATAAATACGGTTATAAGAAATATATAATAAATACGGTTCTGGTGACCTGAAAATGAATTTCTCACGATCGATTTACATGAAAAATATTTGGAGAGACTTTCATCCAACCGTGGGTAGATAATAGTTGAATATGGTGATGATGTCAGACATATAAGAGCTATGTACACGCATGATCAAATGAATTGCTTTTAATAATTAACATTCTGCATAATCGAGGAATGAGACCAACTCTTGAAATCTAGGCGTTTTTTTAATGTGTACATAATTTATATATATATACCTAGTGCTCTCTACAGTCTGGTGTTTCGCAAAGAACTTTTGAACGAAGGCTCGTAGAGCTGTAAAAGTTAGGTGTGCGTATAGTAAAGTGTCCATGGCCGATGAAATGGGGTCGACGACAGCGCCCTCTGTGGCGAAATCGGGAAGTTATTGCACCTAATTCTGGAATTAGAGGAGCTACAAAAATTTTTTTCAATTACGAAGTTATCAAGCACCAATTAATTAGTAAGAAACGATTTTTTTCACCACTTTAGTAGGGCAAAATTCGTGATTTAGGAGGTTTTTAAGGTGTTCGTCCAGTAAGGCCATTGTAGGTAAAGTTCCGATTTAACGTCAATTATTAACTTCAATTTTAAAAATTCATGTTAACTTTGATCATTCATTCTTGTAATTCCATAAAACTTCATTCATTATATAAGTGCAGATGGCATGTTACGTACTATATACAGTATGGTGGAAAAAATCGACGTTATTAATTCCGTTGTAAAAATGTTATCATTTTGTGTTATCATGATTATTTGTTATGACGCGGTAGCGACGATAGCACAATTAGTTGCCAGGCTGACGCCTTAACCAACTAAGCCATTGGTATTCCTAAGGCAGAATGGGGTTTTCGTCACTACCGCATCATACCAAATAATCATAATAACACAAAATAGTAACATTTTTGTAAGAGTTTGAATAACATCGATTTTTTTTTCACCATACGTAGTGCGTAACATGTAATCTGTCCTTACATAATGAATGAATGAAGTTTTACAGAATTACAAGAATGAATGATTGAAGTTAACGTGAATTTTGAAAATTGAAGTTAATGATTGACGTTAAATCGGAATTTTGACCAACAATGAATGGCCTTGTTAGACCGACATTTTAAAAACCTTCTAAATCACCAATTTTCCATATTAAGGTGATAAAATAAATCGTTTCTTACAAATTAGTTAGTGCTTAACAACTTTATAATTGAAAATTTTCCTGTATCCCTTCTAGTTCCAGAATTAGGTGCAATAACTTCCTAATTTCGCCACAGAGGGCGCTGCTATCTATCCCATTTCATCAGATATGGGCATTTTACTATACCCACATCTAACTTCTACAGCTCTACGAACCTTCGTTCAAAAGTTATTTGTGAAACACCGGATTTTAGAGAGCACCTTGTATATATATGTTTGCAAATAATCCATGTTTAAATGTATTCAAGATAATTTAGATTACTGCTAATGTATGAAAATCAAGCCTCAAAATCAGTAAGTATGTTCTGCGTCACCTATTGCGAATTACGATAGGATGAACGTTTTGAAAGCAAAATATTCATAATTCCTAAAATGTCATTTCGCCAAAGCAAGTAAAAAATATACAACCCTTTATATACTTTTAAAATGATCATAACCTCAGCTGTTGACAAAGAAGCTACCAGAAAACAACAACGATTAAAAAAAGAGAGGCAAGCAGAAGCAACGAGAATAGAAGAATATACACTTGAGAAAAGTAGGAACACAGAAACTGTTTATACTGGCTCTTCACCTTCAAGTAAATCTTGCCTTGATAGTTTAGGGGAGGAAGGGAATTACAAAAATGTTGACATGAATGAGATCGAGAAAAGAAAAGACATCGACTTTCTTGTCCATTATACGCAGCCGACCACTTCAAAAGCCTCAAACATTATTACAGTTCCTCTGAAGAGACGTGGAAGAGATATTGGAGAAATCGCTGAAGTAACAGTGCGAAATGCTGTCTCTGACAGAGCCACTACTTCTATTGTGAATGCAATCTTGAGAGCTTATAATATTCCTGAAGTAATAGACAAGTCCAAAGTGTGACGTACTGCAAATACCGTATTTAAGGAAGCGATAAATAACCCCATTGTATTTGGAGGTGGTATTGGATATGATGGAAGCAAAGGCTTAATCATAATGCAGAAAGAGGTGGAAGGTAAATTCTACAGGTCAAATTTAACAGAGGAGCATATTTCAATTATTTCATTGCCTGATGGAAAGTACATTGGCCATGTTACACCGGTTGATGGCAAGGAGCAATCTATGGCAAATTCTCTTATCTCATTCCTTAGAGAAAAAGACCTAGTGAATCAACTTGAAACAGCTGCTTGTGATGGGACAAACACAAACATAGGTGCCCAGGGAGGAATTAACCATTTTATTGAAATAGCATTGGCCGGCCATTGCAATGGGATATTTCCCTCCTGTATGCCAATCAATTGCCTCTACGACATCTCATCATTGCACTAGATGGACCCACATCTGGGGGAGAACACCTTTTCAGGGTCTATTGAGCAATTACTGTCGAGTGTCACCAATTTGCCAGTTGTTGACTACAAATGCTCTGCATGATCAGATTCAATCCCAGAAATGCCAGACGTTTCTTCTCGCCCAACTGGCTTCTGCCCAGAAGTCAGATCGCGTTGATGCTGTTCAAACCATCATTGAAGCAAGAAGGAGAAATGAACCGTTGGCTGCAAGTATTCATCCATTTCGAGTACCAACATTCGATTTTAAAGCAGTGAATTGGCAACAAATGATAAAATGGTCAGAAGCTGACACCATATGAGCCACCAATAATCAGGAAAATGACAAACAATGAACTGTTAAGTATTGCGACCACTCCATTAACAATTCCAAAATTCAAGTGCTATTCGCAAATGGTTGAAAGTGCGGTAAAAGAGGTTACTAGAACATCTAGGATAGTTTGGAGAGAAAAGACGTGATGCTACCATCAAAACAACAATGAATAATCCCTGTAAATTCCCAAAACAAGACACAAAGAAGTATTTTCAAAATAGACGTTTAGTGTAATGCATAAAAGCATGCTTTTAGCATGATATAATATGGTGTACAATATATATTTCATAATGTATAATCTTAGTAATTGCACCAACTGTAAACACTTAGTGTCATTTATACTTAAGTATAATGTAATGTTTTTATGAAACACATACTATGGGTGGCGTGTTATTGTTTCGTACATTGTTTGCTTAATTGTTCCATATAATTTTTACAAAACCATTGGTTTTTCACGTAAATTATCAATATGTTCTATCTTAAATAAATATTGCAGAAAATAATAGTATGCAACTATAATTGCTCTATATAAAACCTAAAATTTATGTTTATTAGTTCACAGTTTAACATACTGGGAATTAAATAAGTCAAATTCCCATGCTCTTATCACCCGTGGTGAGGCAAAGTTTCAATTTGTAAGAGCAGAGTGTAAATATTAACAGATTTGTCCCAAATATTAAATTTAACTATGTTTATACCATACGCCTAAAATAAGACCAAAGGAGGAAACATTTTCGAAAAAAGTTTTTTATGACCCATACCAATAGATATTTAAATGCTAACTCCCATCATTACCCTGAGCAAAAACAATCCGTTTTAAACACCCTTATACCTCGTGTCATAAGGTACTGTGCATTAGCGCTCAGTTGACGCGTGATATCGTTAGCAGACGGGTTAGTCTATTGCAGTTTAGGGAAGGCCGTCTTGGAGGAACTGGTTTTTCCCGCATGAAAAACCAGTTTCGGCAAGACGCCCTTCCCTAAACTGCAATGGACTAACCCGTCTGCTAACGGTATCAGGCGTCAGGTCTGCGCGAACGCACAATATGTGATGCTAAAAACCTGAAGTCCGAGTTATCTTTTTTATCCAAAACATTTGTCATGAAGGGTTACTCTAAAAGTGCTATCAATCAGGCCGTGAGAAAGCAAAATGGCGCAGTTTTCACTACCTTGGCACCAGTGGTATCCAACAAAACTGAATTTAAATTTGTGGCTTTTTTGCCCTATGTTAAAAATACTACAGACAAAATTGGACTTATTTTGGCCAAACAGGGTATCAGACCTGTCTTTCGTTCCACCAACAAACTCCGTTATATTTCAATAAATCCAAAACAATCCAGAGATCCCCTTAAAATATCCGATGTTTATAAAATTCCCAGTCAGTGCGGTAAATGTTAGATAGGGCAAACTATTCGTTCAATTTTTACTTGACTTAAAAAACATGAACGCTATGTTCGCAACACGCCATTGATTATAAACATCAAATTCTTTTTCATGACACCTCGGTTATTGCAAAAACTGATACATTATGGCCACGCTTATGCATGGAAGTCTTGGCCATTAAAAACTGTCCTAATAATTCCAATAGAGAAGACTCTGTTAATGTTCCATCAATTTGGAATTCTTGCCTAAAATTTCAGAGCCTCTTTCAGTCAATCTAAACTCGCCACCCTCTGGGCCAATGAGAGACAACCTTCATCCAACATTTAAGGAATTAGCCAGTCATGGGATAGCCAGTGAAATAGTACTACAAATACGTCTCATATTTTTTACTCACTCATTTTCTGCCAAGCAACCAAGCGAAAGTCTTGCATTTTGCAGAGGGAAACTTGGCCGGCATTTCTTCTGAGTATGCTCCGCATAGTACGGCGTGCAAGTATTTGTTGCGCAGTTTTCTTCTGGTTTCATCCTATATGAATTATTGTGCAATGAGGAGTATTACAAGATTTAAGAATTATTTATGTAAATTGTGGCTGTGTTTAATAAACAGACGCAGCGGAATATCCCGCAAAGCTCTATGATGTATATTAATAGACGCCGTGAAAGTCTTCGTGAATATATTCAACGTTTTCCCCACATCAGAAAATAAAGAGAAATATGTCCCGGCTTCCCGTTTAGCTGAATCTGACACTATTTCGTTTCCTGCGAGAAAGAAATTACGAAAATATTTCCATGTCATTTCCAAATTGTGGGATGTCACTTGCTATGACGACGAAAGCGGAAATGCAACCTTACTTCTCGAGTTTTAATATTGCTGAGAGTTTCGGTATGGATATAATCCTCCTTCTTCTCCACCACTGTGTAAACCGATGCCTGATTATATTGCAAAGTATCTTCCTTTATGTCATAAACACCGCCACATATCCACCGTTATCAATTTCTTCGGAATCTTCATGTTTGTTTTTGGGGGGGAGCTTTGGAGAGACTCTGGGCATGTTTCTCCGTTTTGTAATGGAAGAAATTTTCTCCTTGGATCCAACAGGATAGGGAGGAGAGAAGGAGGATAGGAGTAAAACTCAACAGCCTCGAGCCATGGGGAGTTCATAAGCTGAAAAACGGCGATGGTATTCCTCTTTTTCAATGTTGACCCAGCAACAATTCCACGTTTTTCATTCTAAAACCTATCTTTTGGTATATATATAAAACGCAATAACTTTTTCCTTGCCGTATATACTGAAAAGATAGCTTGTGATACTAAAAAAAAAATTGTGATTGTTAAGGGCATTCATATTTTTTTTTAATTTTGAACATATTTAAGCGTTTAATGACGTACGAGTTTTCACATAAAATTGTCATTTTCTGTTTCATAATACCAGAAATTGACATTATATATAATAAACTAGTTTCGATCAGGGGTGAATCCAAAATTTTTTCAGGGGCACCAAACTTGAAAATCGATTTCTATCCATTCCGTGCAAATTGTTGCCGAGTTTTGGGTAAGCCTTAATATATGTAAATTTGACGTTCTCAGTGGGGTTGTCTGCCTCTCGCCCCTCAGTGGTATACTCCCTTGCGTTCAACCTATTTACAACCCTTTCTGTATTGGATCACAGAAGCATGTTTTAACGTTTGAATATCATTAAGACATGATTCAATTACCCATATTTTTTTAGCATCACATAAATATAAAAGGTTTAATATCATTTATGAAAAATTGCGAATAAGAAGAATTCCAAATATTTTTGTTTTTAATTTTTCGCCATCGCTTCATGTTTGGGCTACTAAGGAATAAGGGAAGTTTTGAGGCGTTGGTTGTCGAAGTTTTGAGGAACAAGGACACCGTATGTTTTGCTGCGTCAATATTCCGAATGCAAAACCCACAATTTTTGGTTTCGTGGGGCTCTACTTTTTTCTTTAAACACATTTCACGTAAGAAATAAAAAAAAAAGGAAATAAAAAAAAACTAGATCGGCTGAGGAAAGTCAGGGTGTCTCCACTGAAGAAGTCCCCACCGTAATGTGATTTCTAATTTCATAAAAATCCTTATTCGGAGAAAAAAATTTATGATCTTATTAGCTTTTCATCCTCATTGATAAATAGTATTATTTATTGCACCTATATCATTGTATTTTAGATATCATTAGAAAATATAGAATAGCCTTAATACTAATTAAACAAAAATTAGAAACAATTAAAAATTATAAAGTAAAATAATAAAAATATAAAAACCTCTTATAGAAATTGTTAATTTTCTTTTCATTGATTATTTTATAACTCATTGGAATAGTGATGCCTTGCACCTATTCTATTTGTTATTGTTATTAAAAATAAAAAAAATCTTTCAATAATGATCAATATTTGATAAAATTTAAAAATTTCCTTTCACTTTAATTATATATAAATATAATACTTATCATAAATATCTACACTATTATTCATTATCGTTTTTCAATTTAAAGTCTTGGGAGAGGGTGGACATTTAATACCCCATCATCATCAATGCTTCTTGCGTAATAATCATTCATGATTATTGTTTTCTTTCATGATTATTGTTTTTATAGAGGGAGGCTTATCTAGTCTTAGTCCCTACCCCCAAGTTATACCTCTGTCTTTATTTTTCTATATTAACAAACAATGGAAATTAAAAAATTTCTCACGTGCTTTATGCGTTTGTTTACCAATATATATTCAGCGGTTCCAGTTGGCTGCTCTTAGAATCCAATGTTCGAAAGTTTCTCTCGTGAAGTGCCGGGGTCGAAACAAAAGTTCTTTGATATTATTTGGGATGCGTTTAAGCGAAAACCGTAAAATCCACTTTCTTTGCCGAGAGTTAATCGACCAATCTTTCCTTCGGAAGCGTTCTAGTGAAACAGAGAAAGCTTTTAGCAATTCCCTATTAATTGTTCTTAGTTTCTGGAAGCTCTAGAAGTTAAAAGAAACTAAAGATTTATATTCAAGGAGAAGTGGATGAAGTCCCTCCGGAGAAATGGGAGTGCTGAACTTTAAAATTTACATTGTACAGTTTTTGTGAGATTTTGCTGATTAAGTGTTTAAGTAACAATGGAACGCTCCCATGCTGTTCGTCACTTCTTGTGCCCAGAAGCGAATTACTAAATGGTATGAAGCATTTGTTGCACGGTTTTCTTCTGATTTCATCCTATATGAATTATTGTGCAATGAGGAATATTAAAAGATTTAAGAATTATGTATGTAAATTTAAATTATAAATTACTAGATCCATCGCGGCTGTCAATAATCGAATCAGTTGAGATGGGACAGATTATCTAACACGACGGCAGGACAATGGATATCTTCACGTGGTCATACGACTAACTAGCAACTTAGGACAAGAAACTGATTAATTAGCCGCCATATTACACAATCGCCAAAAGGCAGTCAGCTTTTAATAATAATAAAATTATTAATAATATCGTTATAAATTGATGTATTTCAAAGTATCAAGGAAATAAGATAATTATTATACAGGGTGTATACAAAATGGCGGAAAAAGTTCACTACACGATTCCTTGTGAAAAAAGGAATAAAAATTGTCCAGTGTAATTTTTGCTTAAAATCAATATTTAATAAGATAATTAAGGCCAAAGATGAACGAATCACGCGCCAGACACGCCCATGATTAGAAAAGTAAACCAAAGAAATTCTTAGAGAGGCATGGCTAAGCACAACAGATCTTATTCGTTAACTTCAAACCTGAAAATTTCGTTGCGTGTCCAAATACGTCATTGGAATTCCGAAGTATGGCAACCTAGTGAAGGTTTCTTCATCGCCAAAGAAAGCCAACGGAATACCAATATTTCTTCTGAATCTGTTAACTTTTCAAAAATGTATCCTTTGGCCTAGGGAGCGGTCAATTATTACATAAGCCCCTGTGGGAGGATGGCTTTTGTGCTTATTTTCCTATGTTAGCCAATGTTAATTTTTGCTTATTGGGGATGGGTGGGGAGGTGTAGAAAACGGCCAAAATATTGCTTATGTAATATTGAACGCTTCCATATCCGCTGTCATTGGGGGGGCGGGATGCAGAGTTAATTTCTTCATGGAAAGTGAGCAGAAGTAGCGCCAGACTGGCACGCGGCTACTTACAAAATAAGAAAAAGTACTATTAATTATAATTTTTTCCCACAACAAAGAAGAAAAGTGGTTGAATCTAGTGGCAAACAGCCCATTCCGATCCGTATACATCCCATCCCTGGTATGAGTGATTTGGTACGATAAATCACCAAATCTGGTGTTTGCTGTTGATTATGACGTAAGCAAGCTAACTCATGGGCGAAGTTTCAATCCCTAGAATTTCAAGGAACACGTGACCTAAACAGGTTTTTAAAAACCAATGAAATCTTAGCTTCTTATCTCTCTTCATGGAAAGGGACGTATATACGCGAACGCATGTGTAATTGCATTAAAACGATACTAAATGGGTCGGCTTTGCTTTGTTATTGGTTCAACTATGATGACTGGTTCTTCTATGATTTGAAATAACTTATTAACTATTGATTTTAAGCAAAAATTGTATTGGACATTTTTTATTCATTTTTTTTACAAGGAACCGTCTAGTGAATTCTTTTCCCGCCATTTTGTATACACCCTATAAATTCTCGTACTTGGTGGTATAGGCTTGAGAAGGGCAGCGCCAAATACTCAAGACTCTCTTCTGAAAGTTATCCAGATGTGTCTAGAAAGTTCCTGATTTTTCGGTACATGTTTAAGACCGTTGCCTTTTACAGTTCGATGTTGTAGCAACCTCAATTGTTTCCAGATTTCTTTGCAGTGTTGTTGGTATTAGGCCTGTAGCTGAAAGATTATAGATACAATGTCGACCTTTTCCATGTACTACATGTCTTTGATTTCGTATCTAATGTCTTGATATTTGGTTATTTTTGTTTGTGTGTTGTTTGTGTATGGGATTGCTATATAATACTTGCGGTTTTGTTATTTTTGTTTATTGGCGTTATGTCTGGTCGGTTGTGTGGCGTCACCTTTTCAGTTATTATTGCCTCCTTCCAGTATAGCTCATTTACACTATTTTCTGGTCCATGTTTGTGGTAGGATAGTTTAGTTATCACCAATACAGTATTGATGGCTAGTTCTTGGTGCATTATTTTAAGCAGTTGATCATAACCATGCTTGTAGTTTGTTTATACCAATACTTCACAACCTGATATTATATGCTGAACTAGTTTCAGCGATTATTAGTGGCATCCTCAGCAGCTATCACTACCTAAAGTTTTTCTTCAGGATGTACTTAACTTAATCTTTCGTATCAATAATTTGATCTTGTAGGGCGATCGTGAATCCTTCCTTTTCTAGCTGTAAAGATCATTGCACCAACCAAGCTTTCTGATAAATGTAAATTTGTTGCAGGTCGTTGTAGCGCCTGTCATGCTTTACTAGTCCATGCAGTTGATTTGTTTTTTTCTGAGCATGGTAGATGCTTACTAAATGAAGAGTATACATATTACAGATATTATTATTAGTATTATTATTAATCCCGCATATAAGGATTTATGGAAGTACGATCCGGGAAATATTTCCGAGGATGAAAATATCTAATCTTTTTTGTTATTTTCGAAACCGATGTAATAAATATCTTCTGCACAACACACTAGATATTACGGCGGCAGAAGAAAAAACATGCCTTGTGGATTAGCATTGCAGTGGCTGGTGACAGATAGGTAGACAAATAAAGACTGAGAAGTTCTCAAAATGAAAATAACTGCGAATTGAGATGCGAAAACTCTATAGAAGAAAAAATGTAGTTGGTGTAGTTTTAGTGGGTGTAGATATTGGATGCGGTTTCCGAAAAGCTGAAGCACCACCCTAACGTGCCAAAAATAAATAAAAGTTACTTCCACCAAATCCCAAAATCCTCTTTTCTGGCGACTATGGTATACTCAGATACCTTTTACCATCTGAGGTCTTTTGGTTAATTAAATGGAAGAAACGAACCACAAAATAGGCTATAAGCTTGTATAATAATATGTATACATATAACTAACCGTAAATTATACACATATAAATGCTAATAATTTACATAAATATGAAGAATAATAATAATTACAATAGGAATAGACAAAAGTGTAATGCACAAACTACAAAAGGCTGCTCTGCTTGGAATGGCCCTCATCCTATGAAAATACATCTAACATCTTAAGCTCTTGGATAGGTTCCGGTATTAAAAAATATACCCAGCCATTCAAATCCAAGATGGGCTGTGCAAATACATAATAATAATAATCATTTAACCTATAATATATCAGCTATATGGTTAGACAGCGTGAACGATAGTAAGATTATATGCATTGAATTGATACAGAAACATATTTTCATTCTATGACATTGATTTAAAGTGGAAGAAAGTACAAAGCATGACTTGGATAACTTTTATTCCAGGCAAGGCTTCACAGAGCTATGTTTGTTCCATATGCCGTTCTGAACACCAGCTGATAACCTTTCTTGGTTACCTTTTAAATTGAGATAAGTGCGTGACGTCATGTTTCGCATCCAATAAGATTAAAGGGTGGAATCTGCAAGGGAAAGATAAGTCTCCCCTTCTTTCAACATCCCTCTTATCTCACTATCCACGAACTGACATGCCGTAGCAACGGACTGAAGAAAACAAATCTACCGAAAGGTAATGCATTTTTCCATGCAAAAACAGGAAAGAAATATTCTACGTGCATGCTTAGAATGCACGACACTCTATATGGGTAGAACCGATGAAAAATTTGGATGAAAACGACAAAGAAATAGGCAATACCGCACTATGGCATCTGCCTTTTTTCTTTCATGACATTTCTGCGGGTTTTCAATATCTTGCTTTTCAGCTTTGCATCACATTCGGTTGCCTAAATCCCACCTTTCTTACCGTTTTATTCCGACCTCAATAGGCTGAGTTTTTTTCGGTTTCAGGATTATATTTTGAGGATATTTCAAGGCAGTGGGGGGAATTTTGTGACATAGGGAAAGACCTACTTCCATTTGTATCAGTTTCAGATTCATTTCCTCGAACCTACAAAAATATTTTAAAATATAGGAACGAACAGATTGTATGCCATGTCATGAATACAACTTCGTTGCTGGCAACCCTTGCCTGGAAATCATGGCTTATTTTTAATTCTGTCTTTTTCAACTCACTTTTGTGAATGTATTTCCTGTATGGACATTATTTTTGTATACTAAAATATCCTAAAATAAGCACAACAACTCGAACAGAAACGCAAATACTAGGAGTAAAAAATCTATAGAAATCGAAAAAACATGTATATAAATTGAAAAGAACATATATAAATTGAAAAAAAAATATATAAATTGAAAAAATATATATAAATTGAAAACATGTATATAAATTGAAAAAAAACATGTATATAAATTGAAAAAAATATAAATTGAAAAAATATATATAAATTGAAAAATAAATAAATTGAAAAAATATATATAAATTGAAAAAATATATAAATTGAATATATATATACATGAATCGAACAAAAATATATTTAATCAACTTGTAAAGGTGTTGTGGGCGCAAATATTTATTGTATACATACGGGAATTAAATCTGCTATGGATAGAACAAGTATAAGACAATATTAGAATAATTATTCTGAAAAAAATTACAGTTTGAAGCGCTTTCTGTACCAATTCAAGGATACGTTTAGGGAAGGAGTAGTAACAAAATATTTAAGTATAATCTGTTCGTATCCTACATAAGTAAAAATCAATAATAAAACAAAATAAAACATATTTAAATAATAGGGATTTAAGTAATCGTCAAGATATTTTAATTATCCACCTGCTCCTTCAAATTACTTACCAACCAGATTTGAAATAATTTTAGGTCATTTTTCTAATTCCCTTGATAATTTATCTGCAATTCCTAGTTTGTAAACTAAGCAATGAGTATATGTTACTTTAAATTCAAACACAGGTTTATTTGTCAGTGAAATAATGTTTGCAGCAGCTACTTACTTTTGAAGCTGAATTTTAGAATGAGATTAAAGACCTAAGGGAGGCAAAACGCGGTGAAGTTGCGAAGTTAACTTCCAACTATTCTGTTATAAACGATTTGACGTGAAGACTTATTTTATGTGTCGAAGTTCCCGGAAGCCCTCCATTTCGATCTACAGTAGACCGCAAACGTTTAGAACCAAGGATATTACCGCAAATCGGATCTGGTTGAAATTGCAGCGAGCTGTTTGCGGGAACAAAGCTGTTCCTGTGATTGCAGCACCAATAAGATTCCGCCAAATGGATTTTGGCTCAATAAATCTCTCCGTCAAAGGTCTCTACAACCGATTGTTGCAAA
Organism: Dysdera silvatica; assembly: GCA_006491805.2. Taxonomy (NCBI): domain Eukaryota; kingdom Metazoa; phylum Arthropoda; class Arachnida; order Araneae; family Dysderidae; genus Dysdera; species Dysdera silvatica. The sequence continues at coordinate 790,805 of QLNU02015359.1, read as the reverse complement.
CTGAACTGCATCGCTCCGTGCCATTACAACTGCTGTAACGAGTTTTAGCTTCCTTCTAAATACTGAATGCTCCATCTTCATTTCCGTCGTCCTTCTCCCGCAATAATGGCTCACCTCTCGGAACTTTGTGATTTGGTTTGTAAAAGTCCTTGTAGTTTTAAGTTAAACTCTATGAATATTTAGTAACTTAGTATTATCTGCAGTAAGATATTTTGGGCAAGTCAATCTGTGTATTTGGTTAAATCACGCATTGTATATTTAATACTGCATTGCTTAAGGTGTATGGCAGATATAAGGGGATTATAACCAAGATATATAACCAGGTACAGCAATTTTATTGTAGTCATTTTTAGTTTTCTTGATAGCTGGTTTACCAATATATATATATATATATATATATCATCATCATCATATTCAACCATTATCTATCCACTGCTGGATGAAGGTCTCTCCAAATGCTTTCCACACAAGTCTATCCTGAGCAATTCGCTTCCACGTCACCCCAACCTGTTTTCTTATTTCATCCACCCATCTAGTTTGAGGACGTTTTCTAGGTCTTCGGTGGTCTCTTGGAATCCAGTTCAGAATTTCTGTTGTCCATCGTTGATCAGTTCTTCTTGCAATATGCCCAGCCCATCGCCATTTCAGCCCTTTTACTTTAACAATGATGTCCTCTACTCTAGTTTGCTCTCTCACCCAAGTGTTTCTTTTTCGATCTCTCCTAGTTATTCCAAGCATGCACCTCTCCATGCTCCTTTGCGTTGTCTGTAACTTTCGTATTGCTCCAACTGTTAGACTCCATGTCTCTGATCCATAAGAGAGGACTGGCAATACACACTGGTTGAAGACCTTTCTTTTTAGACACAAAGGCAATTTCCCCTTCAGGATAAAACTGTTTCTTCCAAATGCACTCCAGCCAAGTTTAATACGTCTGTTGAGTTCTTTCATAATGTTGCCATCCATTGAAATCAGCTGGCCAAGGTAAATATATGAATCAGCAATTTCTAGCTCAATGTTGTCAACTTGTATTTTTGTTTCCTCTACGAAATTATTGAACATGATCTTAGTTTTTTGTAGGTTCATCTTGAGTCCAACTTCTTTACTTCTAGTTGAGAGCTCCTGTACCATGTCTTGGAGTTCTGATGGGTTCGTTGAAAAAATAACAATGTCATCAGCAAACCGCAAATGATTTAAATATTCACCATTTATTTTTATTCCCTTGTTATTCCAATTTATCTGCTGAAAAATCATCTGTAAAGCTGAAGTAAAAAGTTTTGGAGAAATGGTATCTCCCTGCCTCACACCTTTACCAAGTTTGATAGTTTTGGTATCTTTATGTAACCGAAATTTTGCACTTGCATTTTTATACACACGTTTCACCATGTCAATGTACACATCCTCAATGTCTGTTGATCTTAAAGAGTTGATGACTGCTGATGTTTTAATAGAGTCAAAGGCCTTCTCATAGTCAATAAATGCCACACACAATGGAAGTTCATATTCATGTGTTCTTTCAATTAATTCTCTTAATACTTGAATATGGTCCACTGTACTGAATCCACTTCGAAATCCAGCTTGTTCTCTTGGTTGAGCTGCATCTAATTTTTTCTGCAGGCGATGTGTTAGCACTTTTGTGAAGATTTTATAAATAGCAGGTAACAAGCTAATTGGTCGGTAATTTTTCAAATCCTCTTTATCACCTTTTTTATGCAAAAGAATTACTGTTGCAGAATCCCATTGGTTTGGTATGTTACCGCTGTTAAGACATTTGGTAAAGAATTTTGCAAGTATGTCTTCTACATATTCTCCAGCTTCTTTTAGGATATCTAATGTAATACCATCATCACCAGGGGCTCTTCCTTTCTTCATACTTTTTATTGCAAATGAAACTTCTTCTTTTAAGATTTTAGGAGCTGTTCCTTCGACTATTTCAATGTCTTCGTTTAATCCACTGTTACTTTCGTATAGATTTTTGTAGAATTCTTCAACTCTTCTAAGTATTTCTTCCCTATTTCTTGTTACGGTGCCATCCTCTCCTTTTAATGCAATGATGTGTTTCTTCCCAACAGATAAACTTCCTTTAACAACCCTAAGGCTCTTGTTATTTTCAATGGCTTTCCTTACTAGCTCACAGTTGAATTTTCTTATGTCTTCTTTCATGCTTTTGCGCAGAGTTTTACAAAGTTCTATGTACTCAATCCTGGAACTGGTATTTCGATTGTCCACCTTCATATCTCTTCGCCTTTTCATGAGCTGTTTCGTCTTCTCAGATAATTTGCTATTGTGCTTTTTACAGGTTACACCACCAATTTCCCCAGCAGTTTCAACTATTGTCTTAACAATGTTTTCATTTGCTTCTGAGATTTCTTTTCGTTTTGAAGATATTTTATTCAACAGCTGGGTTAAAGCCTTAGATTTGATAGAGAAAAAATGAGATCGTTTATACGATAACTATGTTTCTGTTATGCACCCCAAGGAAAAGACGTCTGTTATACTGAATGGCAACAGCCTGACATCCAGATGTGAAGGCTAGAGGAAAGAGCTGTAAGTCGTTAACGAACACTTCTGGGAGGCAGCAAAATGCTGTTTTCCGCCAATTTGGCTGATTGATTATTTCGACACTGGCGTAAGGTTTAAAAACACGACGTTTCGGGAGCCAACTGCTCCCTTTGTCAAGTGAAGGCAGAATGAAGAGTTCGTGAAAGTCCTAAGCTTATATACCCGCATGTTGGGAATCCCCATCTGACGCCATTTGGTGCGGAGCATTTCCAGCTGGGGAAACCCTCGCCGGGAAAGCCCCCGCACCCGACGATGTCAGATGAACACCCCCAACTCGAGGTTTTGCAAAAATCCTGTAAGGTTCTGGTAGAGGTTTTGCGATGTTTATTGCACGACTCCTCAAACCGTAGGTTTCCCATGATTCCAGAAAAAGTCTACTCCCCAGATTCGTCACATTCTGATGTAATATTTTCATCGAATGCCAATCTGGTTCGTGACCCTCCCTGAAGACATGTTCAGCCAACTGGTTTGAATCGTCTCCCCTAGCTACCGCACGCATATGCTCCTTCCCTCGTAGACGTATCGATCTTCCCGTCTGTCCAACATACACCTTGTCACAGTCTCCACACGGTATTTGGTAAATAGCACCAGATTTTTCCTCCTCAGGGACGCGATCCTTAACTTTAAGTAATAGATCACGCAGGGTGTAGACAGGTTTGTAGTAGGTCTTAACATTCACACAACTGAGAATTCGAGACAGCTTTTCTGAGACACCCGCCACATATGGCAAAACCACTGATGTCTTCCTAGTCTCATCCTCTACATTCCTGTTTCCACCACTAACACCACATTGGTTACGAGCGATAAATTTAGTCGGGTAACCGTTCTTTTTCAACACGCTTTTGTTGCGTCGTAATTCAACATTGCGAAGGTCATCATTACAACAATGTGTAAAGGCTCGTCGGTGCAAGGCTCTAATGACAGATGCTTTGTGTGATGCCGGGTGATGAGAACGAAAGTCAAGATACCTATCAGTATGTGTTGGTTTCCTAAACACCGTAGTCAACAGTCGCCCATCCACATCTCTATTTATCCGAACATCTAAGAAGGGTAATGAACCTCTATCTTCTTCTTCTAATGTAAATTGAATATGAGGGTTCAAGCTGTTCAAATAGAGATGAAAATCAGCAACTGAAGACCTTGGTAGGATAACGAAAGTATCATCGACATACCGCTTCCACACCTGGACACAGTAAATTCACTCATCTAAAGCACTGTTTTCAAATGCCTCCATACACAAATTTGCCACCACACTCGAAGCAGGTGACCCCATCGCCGTACACCTCTTCTGTCGGTAAAATCTACCCTTGAAGCCGAAAACCGTGGAATTCAAGCAGAACTCGAACAGGCAATATATCTCTTCCGGACTAAGGCTAGTTCTTTCTTCCAGGCTTCCATCATGCCTCAGTCGCTCCAACGCTGCTGATACCGCCAAATTTGTTGGAATACAGGTGAAAAGTGAAACAACACTAAAAGGCACCATAGCATCATCGGGAGCGATTTTTACGTTTCTGATAGAAGAAATAAACTCCTCAGAGGTAGACACCGACCGTTCAGAGCACCCAACAAGAGGAGATAGTATACCTGCAAGATATTTAGAAAGTGCATATGTTGGCGAACTACAAAAACTCACAATAGGTCTAAGAGGAATATCGTGTTTATGGACTTTTGGGAGTCCATAGAACAATGGTATTCTTCAAGATGACAACGGAGTCGCGAGTAAAGTTTCTCATCCAGTTTCGACTCTTTGTGAAGTTTTAGCAGGCAACCATTCATCTGCCTCTCAATACAACCAGTAGGGTCTTTATCTACAACGGAATAGGTATCGCCATCATTTAAAAGTGACATTACTTTATCATCGTAAACCGACCTATCCATCACAACAGTAGTACGACCCTTATCTGCCGGTAAGACCACAACCTCTTCACTGTCTTTGCGCGCCTTCAGGGCTTTCCACTCAGGGCTTTCCGTTCAGAAAGGTTATCCACGAGTGCCTTACGTTCGAATAGCACTCTTGAAACCTCCATGCGCACTTCAGCACACCTATCCTCCGCCATGTTCCACAAGGCCGGTTCAATAGCCGAAAAGATTTTTGAAACCGGAATCGACGAGGGTGTAGGTGCAAAATTTAAACCACGTGATAGCACAGAAGTTTCACAATCACTTAGGCGTCGCTTAGAAAGATTAAGAACCCAACGGGAGTCCATTCGACCACTGTTCCTGCAGTAGTTTCGTTTGTACTCCGTTCTCAATCTCTCAAGCTTTTCCTTTTGAACACCACGAACTCTAGAACGAGTAGTTGCTTCTTCTCTTTCAGCTTCAACCAAAACACGGGAGAAGGTTTCAGAGTCGAGAGCAGTTTCCAGACTAGGTTCAAAAGATACCAACATCAGGCGCGTACGATTAATCATGTTATGACAATGACCAATCCGTGCAGACAAAAATTTGAAACTTGCGTTCTTTGCAATGTTACGTCCTTCAGTCGTAAAGACCAGGGGTTTCACATGCAAAGCCTTAGGCACCAATTTCTCCGATTTACAACAATGATTGAAAGTCAGATGTTCTTTAAAGCAGACAATCCTCTTTTATTCTTAGAGTAGCTCGTTCCCCCTTTTACCTTTCACGGATAATAGAAGAATTTAATAGTTTGCATTGTGAGCTTAAAGTCTACGCCTTATCTCGTAGTCGTTTTTTACTCTAGTCATCCGTTTAGGCAAACTCCCTTCACTCTTACAATGTTTTATGTTGTTGATTTGTCTTACTAATTGTGAGTGCATAAGTTGAATGTACATGTTTTATGTTTTCAATAAATTGTTAATTGTTATCTGTGACAACTCCCGCCCAATTTTCTATGTCATTAATAGCGAGCTAGAACCGTGAGACACTAACTCTATACTTATCAGGCCAAACTGAAGTAGTTACACTTTAAAAGAAGGCAATAATTAACTCCGTTTACAAAAGCTCGTGACACGTTCATTGTTCATGAACTGATTCATGAGCGTCATTATTATATTCATTATTATTTCTCGTAGAAGTTGAAGCTGCCGGAAAACGCTGGGTAAAATGCGCTAGTATAGAAGCTCCAATGGGTTAAATTTAGCGAATTTGGTATGTAAATTGCGACTAATTACTTGTGTAAAAATCGATCCCAACAGCACATAAGTTGGTCATCTTTGTCATACGGCATTCCTTAGATCAGTGTTTCTCAAAGTGTTTTTCGCAGAACTCCAAGGTACAGCGACGACCCTCCATGGGTTCTGCAGGCAATTTTCAAACATCGTTGAAATTTACAAGAAAATACGTAATTTCCGCAATTTTCTCAATAGCTCTCTAGATAGAGCTAATCGTCAAAGCCCTTATAAAAACTTCAGTGATTGTACTCGCGATATTTGTGGCGTTATGCTATGCCTTCCCAACTAATGACATTCAAAAAGAATGGTCTTGTCTACTTTTTCTGGAAGTTACCAACTTTACAGAAACATAAAGTATTCATGGCTAATATATTGAGTAACACGCAAAACATCACTACTAATATCTGATGTTCCTTGAGATATTACTGCTCTAAAACATCTGCGCTGACTTTAGTTATATTGCATAAAGCAATAATCTCAATTTCGGCAATCGATTTTGTCATCATGGTGAGCGATTGAAAGAAACAAAGTGACTTTAGCCCTCTACTGACAGTACGAAACCATAGCGAAGTTTACTTGAAATCCGGAAAAGCTAATTTTTTTGCATTTCCCGTCAATTAAAACTGAAAAAAAGTAGTAACTGCATCTTTAATTCTCGTTACTGTTTCTAGTTAAGTTAGTTTATGGTCCTGAAGTAGTTCCTCTGCCAAAACTCATATTCAGAATCCACATGCGATTACAATTCGTCCCATGACCAGCTTCTATTATACGAGTAATAATGTTTTCAGCGTAGTAACTTTTTTTCGTAAAGCCTTTTCAGGATCTCCACTGATATATGTCTCCATGTTTACAATAGTCGCGCGGTGGCGTGGAAATAACGCGTTTCGTCTTCGTACGAATAATCCAGGCTTGATTCTAGCAAATATCTAATACATTGGATTGCTCAAGGGGGGCGGGGGGAGATTATTGGGTCATAACACCTAGTGCAATGTAATTTATACACACACACACACACACACACAGGACACACAAAACCGAAAGTTACAATATGGCCGATTCTGTAGTCCATGTTCCGCGTTGTGTTATGATCGCGTGAAGAGTATTTTGAATGCTTTTGTCGCAATTTACTGTAAAATTTTGCATTAGTGTTTTGTACACTTTTGCTTGAGTAGTTTTCTGTCTACGGAAGTGTTGGAAAAGCAATGCCATATCATTGTTCAGCTCCTGGTTTCCGCGACAATTATAGCAACGGCCCATGTGTGTCTGTGTTTCATTTTCCCCATGATGCAGAACTACGGAAGAAGTAGATAAATTTTATAAAGAGGGATGGATTCGAAGTAACCTAAAGGTCTAGGGTAAGTATCGTTCTTTCTAAACATACAGGCTTATGTATGTATACATTTCCTACTGCTAAGAGAGGGGGGAAATTAAGTAAATATAGAATACGTTCATATTAGATAAAACTTGCATCATTTTTCATTAACGTAAATGAAGTAGTTTGAAAGAAATTTTTAGAATTGGCAAATTTTTGGCTAAAGTTAGTTGCTATAAAAGTTATGTTCAGTTATTTTGTATCTAGACGACGGGGGGGGGGATGATTATCCATATACTGTTTGTTTTTAGGCGAGTCAGAAAATTAATTTAAAACATATTGCGAATACAAATATATGAATACCTGAAGCTTGAATATTGTGTTTCGGAATGCTTCAAATTTTTTAAATTTTCATAACATTATATATATGATTGGATAAATATATATAGATATATCAACTAACATAAAAAACGTTTTTTTACAACTCTTCTTTCTTTTCATGTGTTAAAATATGTGAAAAAATTTAATATGAAAATGTATGG